>JARQTI010000421.1:659774-682530 GCA_030142655.1 Trachelus tabidus | reverse complement strand
CTCTCTCTCTCTCTCTCTCTCTCTCTCTCTCTCTCTCTCTCTCTCTCTCTCTCTCTCTCTCTCTCTCTCTCTCTCGGCAGACTATTTTTCCTCTTTCAAATTTACCTTTTTTCCCGTCATTTTCGAGTACCTCACGCACTTGCACTCTCGATGATTTTTTCGCAGATTCGACAAAAGTCGGCCGCTCGGTACCGAATTTGGATTCGGTTGAAAATTCGAAATTTTTCAGTAGCGATTAAAGAAATCCTTTACAAAAATGATCTCGTGAAGATTTTCACATAATTTTTATAAGCAAATAAAAAAAAGGAAATAAAAAAAATTCCAAATTTTTATTTTCCGACAAATTTACACTTTTTATTCGAATCCATAACGGGTGTGTCGATTTAAAAAAAATTTCTCTACATCCAATGCGCGATAACTGGCGCGCAAGTAAAAGTGCGTAGCGCATAAGGAGCTACATGCGGATAGGAGACACGCATCGTGCGTATGCCGTATCTAACGAGCGACACGAATATCTACTATAAGATCTTTCCTCCTCCTCTGACGTCACGATTCCTTCAAGCCCTTTCTCGAAGTTTCCAAACGGCGACTCAAGCCCGTAATCGATGTTCCCGGCGGTCGGTTACGCTTTTCAAAACGAACGACCGTCGCCCACCTAAGATCGTTATAGCAATACGCAGTCAGGGCCGGTGAGCATTGTCCACCAGTCTTACACGCATACACCACTATCGTATCCCGTTTCTATGTGAATAAAAATTGACATCACACGTAAACGCGCTTTACTGCGTCAATATAAAAGTCTCTAATTTCGAATTCGTTTACGGCATTTTGATTTCCAATCAAATACGAACTCCCACGTTAAGGTACGATAGATAACACGAATTCCGTTAATCCCCAATTATTCCAAACGAGCGCATACGACATCGGTCAGCGCTTTAAGGTCTAACCTTTTTCTAAATGACGAAGGTATAATCCCATCCACCGTGTGTCCAAAAGAGATTAACCATCAAGATCGAATCAGCCCCTTCCGTAGTTTTCATGGACTACCGGCGGGACGAGGGGGCCGATTTCTAAAGCCGACCAGAAGTTATACAGGGCAGGACCGGCGAGCACGTGTCTCATCCCAAACGACGTGCTTATCCCAGATCGATCGGTAATAATTATAGCTAAGTGGAAATCGTTTCGTGTCTATACGGCGGCTAATGGTGGGTAAGGCTACTCCGTATGTGCATAGTAGTCCCTGGGATCACTGCTGGGAAAATTTAAATTATCTACGCGGACTGTACCCGCGTTACTGCCAGCACAAGTCTACGTAGCTGACCGAGAGTCTATAACTAGCATAAACGCTATATATATATTTATATACATATTATTAACTATATATATATATAAATCTGCGAAGAGGATTCAAGACTAACGTAATACATGGACTGGAAAACATATACATAGATATACCTATTCTTGCCAGGTCACGGGGTGCCCCGAGCAGGTGTGTTACCAGCGAGACGTATCATTAAGTCCGGCATATCGCTCAGTTGCATATCCGCCTTGCAGCGTCCATTCTAAAGACTCGTTGACGAACTCGTTTCGCGCGAAATGACTTTTTTGAATTTCCCGCCACTCGCGTAACCTATAAGTGCACCAGGGATACCCGCTGATCTTTGTCTCTCGTTAATGGTATGAGAGAAAAAATTTTCTCTCTCTATATATATGGCTCTTATCTTATCGCATTTACAAAATGGCGCGTACCCCATCTCGACCGCTTATGGCTCGATAATGAAATTCTTTGCGTTGTATCGAAAGGAGAAACGAATCTCGAAGGAAAGTCACTTCGCCTCCCTCGTGCACTTTCACCGCGATAAGAATATAATCGCGCTAACTTCACTCTGGAAAGATATACTCTACTACCGGTACGGATAGTTGATAAACTCTCACCCACGCGATACTTGATGCCAGAGCGAGTTTTGTTATCTGTATGCGGTATATATATATATATATATATATATATATCATATGTATATGTATATACAGGGCAATGGTCCTACAGTGCATTCGGAGTGAAGTGCGCTGTTGGTTTAGAACACGACTCGACACCCACGCCCTCTATTAGCCGGGGACTCGTGCAGTAACACTATCCGTTTTGGATTGTTTAGTGTGTATATATGTATATACTTGTGGTGTACGTACGTCATAAAGCTACAGGTCGTCTCGCCGTTATAAAGACTGGGTCCTATCGAATGTGAAACTGTATGTATTTTATGAGGGAGACAACTTACTCCTGAGACCGTAGTTCGTTAACGCACCGCGACGCGGCGCTCCGATTCGTCAAATTTCTCGGTACTGGTCAGTTGCGAAATATTCGGTACAATTGTGCATCTTCGAGAGGAACGTGTTAACGGGAATGTGAGCTCGATACTTTTTGGACAACGTGTACTCGTAGAGACTCTGGTTCTAAGTATAGTAATATGACGCTGTACGCAGGTATACAGGGTGATTACTATACCTGGCTCGTACGACGGCAATGACCCACGGCTGGCCTTGCTTTTCTTTCCTCTTTCTATAATTCTAGACTCTGGATCCGATACTTTGGTAATACGCTCTACGAGACGAGACTGCGTTTACGTGACGAGGAATTTTTGGAATAGTTGATTTTTTTGGAAAAAATTTTTGTTTTTTTTTCCTGCTCACTGAAGCCAGCATCGTTATAATTTGGTCGTTCCGTTGCGAATGGATTGAAATGCGAGCGGACTCATGAATATTAATTGCAACCAGTGTATAATCACTGTAATCGTCATCGCGAATTGCAAACTCGCCCGCAACTTCGATCGCACGTTCATTGTGTCGCGTGCCTGTAATTTCGCTTAATTAAATGATTTACCGCGAAGGCTGTCATCAGGTCGTACACGGAGAGACACGTGCGTACACACCGAATGAAAATGAATAATTTTATTGACACTGACATATTGCTATTTAATTTTTTATTTTACTATACTTTCCTTTGCCCTCGCGTGACGACGGATTATTTTGCGACTTTCATGGGTATGAAATTTTTGTTTTTTTTTTGCCAAAACCGTTTTCTTACGGTTTATCGGCTGACGATCGCTTTCAGGTTGGCCCCGTTGGTTTTTACTCGCCATTCTTGTTGCTATTGTTATGACTCTTTTCGTCGCTGCGCTTATTATTATTATAAGCATCAGCCGCGATTATTCGCCAGGCTTCCAGCCGTACTAGACCGCTACTCTCGGGTCACGGGGTCACGAAGATACTGATCTCGATTCATGTTTCGTATAATAAACTGCTATGACAAATAGTAAGAGCGTTCTCGGTCGTTCGACTAGTCGAATCCGTTTCACGTTATACCGGGTGGGCAGGAATCGGCAAAAATATCTGAATGAATACCGCGGGCAAAATTTAGCGGGAAATTCAAATCAGTTTGAAATTCAAAAGTTCGTTCATCAAAACTTAAGTCTGATCGATTTAACAATCGATCCTAATCGGACGCTCTGCGCGTCAAATTTTTTTCAAAATAACTCGCACTCACGAGTCTTCGTCCTTTGCGAACGATCCTTAAAGAATTGCAGTAAAACATCCCTATATCCTCTCAGGCCCGTCTCGTCCGGGATCACAGTCGACCTCCGAATTAACGCAGATCACGCACTGGGAGTTACCAGCCTCCCTCACATTCTAATAAGATCCTCAACAGAAGAGTCCCAACCGAGTGGCTCGAAGGAAGCGCGGGAAATTCAAATTCGCCAAGCCCACACGAGAGAACAGTCAAGAGACATCGTTCCGTCATGCCTTAAAAACGAACCACTACGTCAAAACCACCCTCCCCTCTTACCCCGCTGACCATGCAAAATTTTTTCTATCTCAAATTGCGAACCCGGCTTAATCCGACCTCTGCCTGTCCACCGTATCTTCATCACGCTCGACTGAAAACGGGACTCATTTAAGCCGTCGAACCGGACTCCAGTGGACAGAGGCAGGCTGAGCTCAGCATCCTCAAGGGTTGCCAACGTCCTACGAGCATTTCTTGAACCTATATACCCCCTGACTAAATATACGATTAAGATGGGACTGAGGTCGACGCCTGGCGTCGCTTGAAATTGAAATTGATCGATCAGAGAATTCGTGAGTGGCTTGTCATCGTGGGCTGCATAGATCCAATTGAGTAATTTGCGCTCTATGAGGTCGTTGGTGCCTTATGCTCACTTAGGTAATATATGCTCTTACGTACTGTGCCTACAAATATATATATATTACACACATACATAACGGTCCCTCTGCCACAGTACTAAAAGACGTAGGTGTACCGGGACGAGACAATGGCTGTTTCTTAAGTCATTATTACTGACTGGCAGCGCGTTACTATGTTACTGTCAAATTGCCTCGACCCACTATCATCTACCTACCTTATTTATGATACTACTCTGTGTATATGTATATATATATACACAGTAGTATGTAGACCGAGAAAAATATATGCTCGCCATTCAGTGCTATCTCGTTACAGTTTATATGTATATCACGTATGCATATATATATATATAATATATGGTATAGTACAGGTATATGAATATATGCTTTAATTTTTATCACGTACTTCTTATTTTTTCACATTCTTGGCACGCTCAGGTTAGGTTCGGTTGTTACTCAGTGCCCCAATAAAAACTATTCCTGGCCCCAGGTCATTAGTGGGCTCGCGCTGGATTAGATTACTTTGCCAAAGTGGTTAAAGTGTACCTGGAGAGGTGGATGACTTTGACCTAGCTAATCTTAGGATTGGAGGTGTAGGTTGATGGTAAATATTGATGATTTTTTTTTATTGGGACTATTATGTCGTATCTTACGTCATTCTGATAGAGCGCGATTATCGATCTCGATTTGTCATCCCGATCTGATTTTCTGGGTGTACGGAGAGAGTCTGTGATATACATGGGATATTTAATATTGATAAGAATTTTTTTCGAAGGTCATCGAGCGATTTTTTTTTATTGATCTTTGATTATGATCGTTTTTATCGATCATATTGTTTGCTGGATTTGGTTCTCTCGTGGGTTGATCAATTTATTGATTCTGTGACGTCACCTGCTGTGATATCGTTCAACGTCGAATCAACATTGGCTTTCCGGGTATTCGCGTCGTTATCTATTTTATCCAGTCGACGTTTGGGAAGGGTCAAGCAATTATCTGACCCTGCTTGGACTTATCTGCCTCGTATCCGTTCTAAATGTTTGACCTTCATGGGTCGCAAGTGATTGACGGTTGATACGTCATTGTTTAATGATCGTACAATTATGTTGTATATTATAGTGTGTATATATATATGGTGTATGATAAGAAGTCATTAAAATGATTCTAGATTTTTTTTAGTCGACAATATTAAAAGGAGGAAGTTTGATTTTCGATATCGACCTGATCCATGTGATGATCTTTTTTTTTCACTGATTCGAACTGATGCTTGGAGTATGAACGACTCTTGGACTCGTACGAATAATTGCGAGAGAAACTGTCGTCAATAGTGACAAAGCGTGTCCCTGGTATCTCTGAAACATTAATATCATTATCTCATTGAGCATCAGTCATCGTTTCTCAAGGATAAGAAGTCATTAGCGAATAGTTTCGTCTGCTCGGTTGCCATCAGCACAGTAAACCCACAGTCATTAGCCAAGGCTGTGTTAATTGCCAGAAATACATGGTTAAACATTGCCGACGAACACTCCTGCCGACATTTCGTGATGATTTACTGATAATAATTTTTTTTTAATGATTTTCAAATTCTAATGACACTTTACGATACATGTGTGTTTTATAATTAAATCACGAATATCAATAAGTAAATGGTACGAGGCGAAGCGGTGGATTTTTTTTGTATTTCAATATGCATATCTGTATATTAATTTTACTAGTTTTCCTCGCTCGTTATCCATCAGTATATCCTATCAGTATCTTAATCTCAGTTTTTGAGAAACTTGATAAAACGTAAAGCGCTTCATTATTACGTTTCGTATGTTACGATCATCACGGCTGATTTTAATTTACGGGTCCAATCGAGATACGCGTATCAATTAAGGACAGAATCGTCGACGTCCCTGCAGAGCGTAAGGGCCGCCATGTTAAAATGCACTGCGATACGATTAACGAGGCTTGATTTATGTGGGCTGTGTGTAATTATGTAAAAGTTCACGCTTTCCTTACGGCCGGCACGCGTCCTCCTTGCTGCGCGTGCGCGGCGGCACTGAACGGGTAAAAAAATAATTGCCGGGTAGAGAGAGGCACGCTCCTTCGGGTTTCGCATGCGGCAAACGATATGCTCGGTTCGGGAATGTTCGGAAGAGTCCGGAAGCGTGCCGCGTAGATGCTTTCGTTTAAGCGAGTGTAAAAGACAGGAAGTAAGAATAAATGATGGTCTTAAGGGATTGATAAATGGGGTTGGAAAGTAGAAAACGTGCTATAAAAATTCCGCGGGTTTTGATTTCACGATTTTAAACCTTCAAGGTGGGAAAATAAACGCGGAAATTTCCTACTTCGTCGGAACGTCGGCGTGGGGAGAGAAAAAGGGAATCCGATAGGAAAGTTTTAATAGCACTTTTCATTGTGTCTGTAGGAAAAGGCCGTATTACGCTGTGTATCGTGGCCAGATCGTCAGGGAGATTGAGTAAATTGAAAGGGAAGGAACGCCGTCGGTAAAGTAGGAAGTTTGTTTAGTAGCGGAATATCAGGCAAATTAATGCATAATAAATTCGTGGGGCTGTAGTAGCTACAAGGAATTAACTTTAAGATACCGTGCGTTGACATTGGCTATGTAAGAAAGACGCTTTGACGATACCTCATCGTGCTTGTTGTGTCTGGCCCATAGCGAAGTTGAGGTTAGGTCGTATAATCCGTTGACGCCGACGGTTGCTCAGGATTGGGGAAGGGCGCGACGCTCGTGAAGATTGTAATGGATATTCAGAGTGACTTGGCGTGAAAAAAAAAAGTCACCAGGAATATTTCATAATCGGAGCACGTATTACGTTACGACGCGTCTGACAAACCGCATTGTGTATCACGTTAAACGGACGCGTGTCGTCACGCTCTTCTCGTACGTTCGCGCATGCGCAGAGAAGCTCTCGGAAATTTTCACCCGACAATAAGGCTGTTTTCTATCGTTCTATATAATATCTATGCAAACTTCTCCGGCGTACTTGTACGCTCTATTTACAAGGATTTCTAACTTCACGTGGACTATAACGTCGGAGGGAGCATCGAGGGATACGAAATCGGCGTTAACACGCGTACGTCTGTTTTTTCTTTTATTTATTAGAGAAAGCCAAGATGGCCGCTCGATGTGAATTTTCTCGAATAAATCGCCGCGCTAATTTCGCCGTTCTCGTATAAAATTAATACCAATTTACGTGGATAGCTCGCACGAATTACTTTTTTTTTAGATTAATCACAGAGAAATACCAGTGGGTTATTATTTTTTCTTTATTGCGCATCGTACCCATCGCGCATGCGCACTGTCGATCCAGCTAATGCAAATTATTACTTCTCTATGGTCAGGACGTTTACCCTGGCTATGTAGGAGTTGCACCAATGCAATTGGGGGCGGGAGGGGTTGCAGGATACCCAGGTCAATGACCTCCGGCATGCAAATCCATTAGTACATATTGAGTAATACGCGCGGACCATTGTGGCTACCTATTAGCCATCTGCGTGTCTCATAAATTTCATCGAACTGCAGCTTTGCATAAGGGCGTTATACAGGGTGGGTATTATTAATGCACGTTTAGTATCCAGTATATATACAGTATACGTTTAATCCTAGCTTATCCCGTCGTCGTGTAATCAATGGGCGAATTATGAAATGGTTGAATAATTTCAATAGGGTATTATTACCTAGTGCAATTAAAATTAATATAATTGCCATTTTTTATTTTCAAAAATTTTTCCTTATACGGGTGTATGTATATCGCGACATTGTCACAGTCCGAAATACAGATAATGACAACGTATCACGTCCAATAATGATTTTATCAATGAACGTAAAAAAAAAGGTTCACGTTACTGATTGTCATGCGTTATCATTGTTTAAGATTTGCATTTGTATTTTTTTTACTTCTAAAAAACTGTAACACAAATAAACTCGTGTAATACAATTATTTCGCATGTAATGCTACGTTACGGCACTAATCAGGATTTTAAGCAACTGACAGTCGGTTACGTCTTGATGATCCGAAACGTTTCGCCTCTACAGTCGACGCAGCCAATCGCGTTACGTTTTACGTTTACGGATCGATGCGTGAGGCGTGTAATCAAATGCGGAAAGACGGAATTTTAATATTGGTGGATTCCTTGATGTTCGCGCCACGTGGAATAATCGATTTACTGAAATATATTATCGGCTGTTGTCAAAATCATTGATCAGCTGATATCGAGGGTTTTATTAATTTATTTCTTTTCTCCGAATCGCCTTCTCTCCCCTGCAGCTATTTTATTTAGAGGGGGTTGAAGTGGGGGGATGTGGGACACGATATCACATTATGGCACGAGGATTTTAATATCGGTCTGAATCGCGTGACTTGGACACAAGACTACAGCAGGGTAGGCATTTAGTTCCAGGAGGTGATGTCACTGCGTATAGATTTCTTTCTGTCTCTACCCCTCTATCCCCTGCCTTGCTCGTTAGCAATATGTCCGTCCAGTCGTGCCGTACGATTAGTCTTGTTAATTGGAGCGTTGGTGATTCTTGAAGAATATTGGTCGTGTCGATTAGTTAGGTTCACACATATATAACTCAAAACTACCCTTAGCTAGACGTTAAAATGTATACACTTTTCGTAAATCGTTATTAAAGTCTCCATGTGGACGTTTCTTTGGTCGGTCGACGCCATGTTGGATTTATGACCAGGCCGGCTGCGCAATCGTCCGTGAAGTCTGTCGTAATCTCGATGATCTCTTAGCACTCCACGTTAGCGTAGTGCTTCGAGGTCTTTTACCTGCGGAAAACCCGTCAGACCGCAATTCAGGCCGTGCGGTACGCGTCGCGCGGAATAACGTTGTGCGAACGATGCTAATCAATTTCTTACCGGTTAAATGAAGAATTCGTGATAACGGTAACGGAAACGACTGGCCATTCGTTAGGGTGGATATTTATAGTTTATCAAGAACAAGTCTATGGGATCTGAAAGGACAGTATAGGTTAGGTTGTAGAGAGTAAAAAAAAATCCATAACAGGAAAAGACATTAGCATCATTTCGGACCAGCAACTCCCATATTTGCTTATGCGATTGAAGTTGAAATACACGTCGATTAACGGAAATTAAAACAAAAATGGCTTCTCGTCACGGGTTTTGCCATGAGTGATTGAAGTTTTTCGGGTGTGGTTCCGAGGCTTGGCTATAGGGCTGCTTTCAGGGGTTGGAGTTTTGGGGATGCTCCGGGCTTCCAACGGGAGTCAGATCGATAACGCTAATTCGCTCCTCCTCCCTTTACCTCCTTTTTCGTTATTTTTCATTGTAATTTACAATCCGCGTTCGCTACCCTTTCATCCCTATTAACCGACCACCCCTTAAAACCAGACTACCTTTCATCCCTTAACTTTTCGACCAACAACCGTGTACCCAGTTTCCGAATAAAATCTTCGTTATGGTAGAATGCCTTTATTAAGGGTTGGTCGCCACATTTAAGGGATGCCAAATCGCCCCACCCTAAACCACCCCCTCCACACACCTCAATCGATTCATTTGGACCCTCTGATTGTTTCCATCGGACAACGTACAATTAAGGGATGAATATCTACCGGAAATTGATTTCACCCCTAAGGCTCGTTTTTTTTTTCCGTCGCCTATGAAATATTTTTTTTTATTAGCACTCGAGCTACTCTCAATGTAAATAAATTCTATAAAGCTCCCAACCCTATTACCTCCATCCCAACCGTGAATACCAGAAATTCCCATGTTAATAATTTAAACGTGGACATTATCGATGGCCTATAAGGTTACTCCACTTGTTTCCCGTTTCGCTTCGGCAATGCATTAGAAACACGCAATCCTCTCGTAAGGGGCCTATGGGATTCTTGTTTCCTGCTTACGAAGCTCGTAGCTATATATAATTTCTGAAATAACAGAAAATAACATATAGCGTCGAGGACGTTAAGCGATCCGCAAAGTAGTTCACGAAGTGGCGATTACGTAAAGAACTAATAATTCTTATAGATTTGACTCGCAATGAAAATAAACTAGAACCATAACCCACGTATACATACACACGTTATAAACATGAAGCCATAATGAAAAATAATTTTTTATAAAACTGATTTACGCGGATATGAGCGATGCCAAGGAACTTTCCATTTTTTTTCCTCCCCATTAAAATCCCCATTTTGCAATTTCGCACAGAAAGGTATTTCTTTTCTACACGAGCTCCTTTGATTTTCACGTGCATTATGCAATCTTGCAAAACCGTCATGCGCATCATACCTGTGCCACAATAACGGGTGAGCGTTACATATTTACTACCCCTCCTTTTCCCCAATTAGCCAACTCTTGAGAAACGTTAAATGCGTCCAGTAAAAACAAGGCAACGTATGTAATTAGCGTACCTGGTATATTAATTAATTAGATTCATGAAAAATTCCACTTTTAATTATAACCACTGAATTTGGGGTCAGTGGTGTAAAATAATACGAAAAAAAAGAAAATCAATTTTGTAATCAAACTTTGTTAATCCGTCTCTGGCAGTACGATATGTATTCCATATAGCTGTATAACGGGTGGGCAATTAGTTCCGGAATCTGGATCTCTGGGTAATTATACAAAGCGGGCGACTCGAGTGTATCCAGAGCGCGAATGTAGGATTACGTCGGCATTCCGCATGACGGTTAATATTCGCTATTGCAGCTCGAGTAAGAACAATGGGAGGTGAGAGTTTGCAATTAGATGGGCGTTTCGTTCGTAGCGAAGCGTCGCGACGCCTGGTGCACTAGACACAGTATATAACAGTGTACTATAGTCATAGGCATACTGTAGCTGTGGAATTTTGTGACGTTATCGATATTTGGTATACGTGATTGATCAGTGTTATCGAGTTTGATTGTTGGGAGAGTAAAGTTAAGGGGGGGGGAGGGGGGGGGCAAAGAAAAAATGGAAAATTTTTAAAACTTTTTTTTTCATCTATGCTCATCCTGGCTCAGTGTGAATTCGTCTATTTCGACTGATAAGCGTATACGATAAGTGACAACAGACCCAAAATAATTGTCCAGAACGCGTGGAGCTCTGATAGGAATATTTTCATTATCGCTAACGCCCGCGATACTGACAAGTATTGGTTTGACATTTCGAGTTTCAATTTAGAGAAAATTTACAGTAAAAAAATTTTTGAAAATTTTTCATTCGAAAAGTATTAAGCTGACTTCACACTGGTTGCACCAGTCTGACGAGTGACAGGCGATGCCAGGAGACTGTCGCTCTTCTTATCGATATTTCGTCAGGCAGACTTTTAGCTCTTAAGATAACCTGTCCCGCGATCGGGGAATCCCCTACGTAAATGATTTAAGGATATACAGTAATATAATTTTTTATTTTTTTTTCACTCGATTAACCAAAATTTTCTTGTCATACGAATCTAAAAAAAATAATTAATTTAACTCAATTCAGATCTACCTTCGTAAAGCCGCTCTTGTAGGTCTCGTGTGTCTCTCGATAATTTTATTAATATCAGCCTCGACGCTAATGACTTACGATTATTTACCAAAGTGAATAACAGTTAACGACTAAGGTGGAGTATATATGATAAATGACACATTGAAATCGATCCTATACACATTTAATCTATATTGTAATATACTACCCGCCCACCCTCGCCCTTAGTCTTTTTCTATATCTATCTTACGTGCCACCGATATATCATATCTAACTGAATTACGTATAGGTACGGCAACAGTATATCTATACTGTGGTATAAGTCAAGCGGAAGCTATAAATATACTATGGGACAGGATCTGACTTTCCGGAGCTTTTTCGTAGCACCTCTTAAGCCTCGTTCACACTGAACGCGAAGCAGATCACACGCGTTCGAGTGTCATACGTTAAAAAAAATAACCACCTCAATTTTACCATGTACTTACTCAGTACACAAACAGAAATATATATATATATATATTAATGTAAACAGTGATAACAGACTCTTTCGGCATGGACCATATTTCGTTTACGAAAGAGAGTGGGGACAGATGCTTAAGCCAAGTAGCTGCGCGTGCGTGTCTGGCATATTTCGAGTTTTTTGGGGGATTTTTGAAAAATTCCTCGTAGCGAGAAAAAAGGTGGTCCCGGGTGGTTAAAGATAGTACAGTGTCCTTATCTTGGTACGAGATAAGAAATCGCTTTGAACTCGCACCTTCGTTTCTCATGGGGTCAGATGTAATGGATTAAATACGAATGGCGTTGGAACTTTATTCGAGTAGGAAATATATACAATATATATATATATATATATATATATATACACGCAGCACGCAAGGCACGTTAAGGCCCTTTGAAGTTCCAGGTAAAAATCGAATCCATCGAGATGTAAAAAGGTAGATCCTGTAGATCTTAGATCTACGTATACCCCTATGGGATGCTGGATCGAGATCTGATTTCAAAATGGCCGCTTTCAATCTCGCCCAGAACATTGCTCTTGGCTCTCGTGAAACTTCAGAGACTTCATACCATATATATATATATATATATTTGTGATGTCATTTTACCTCATGGGATCTTCATGGCTTCGCAATTTTATTTGCAATCCTATATGCCTACTGTGCTCTCTACGACACGTATGGCGCACGCGAATCGCACACAGGTTGACGTGCTAAAATGGATGGCGTACTAGTATTCCACGTATATACAAGTAGGTTATTTAATCAGGATACGAAGGCGGAATCGTGAAAATCTGATTTCTTGAAGTATCCGTCGGGTACAGTCGAGGCAAAAAAATAATGGGACAGTATTACAAGTCATTAGTTGGCGCAACAGACATTCCATTTCGTAATAATGCAGTGAACTTTTATTCCCGAACGTCCTTGTCTTTTGCATTCGAGTTACGTGTGAGGGTCGTGTGTGAGTGTGTGAGAGCATGTGTTATCGGGATTTATTATATCGGTGGGTGTCACGTGCTTTTCTGCTCTGAGCTCAGCCTTTCACTGTTTTGTCAATAGTATATGTGTGTGTATATATATATATATATATATATATACGATGCATATAGATATAAGCATATATTAATTTTTATGTACATATGATTTTTAATATACAATGTATATACGACAAACTCGAAATCCTTGTATATTTTCGAAATCTTGCAATTTGAAAAAAAAGGTGGTCTCCTTTGGTTGGCAGATCAATTTGATGATTTCCACTGGAACTAATAATTCCATGGATTCTTTTTTTTTATTTTAGCCTGATTTATGGTATTGGATAAATAATCGGATTTTATAAACTTTTCGTACAGGCCGAATGAATCCTTATCGTGGTACATTGTATCGCATTGTTATTGCGAATGCGCCGTGATTCATCAAGATTTTATAATGGGATTCCGAGTGATAGCAGTAACTGTGTCGTGCTAACTGTACTGTATAGTAACTGTAAAAAGTCACGTTCTAGAAATTGTAATGTTTATTGTATATTCGTTTGAGTCTTCGGTGGATTTTACGCACGGAGCGGGGTGGGGGTGGGAGGGGGGGATTTTAATTTTTGACTTTACGTTCGATCTGGACGGAAATCGTTTGTCTGAAATTTTACTTAACCTTTTGACCCGTTGGGTACCTAAAGTGCCTCTAATTTCAATTTCTTAACGAAGGTCCCCCCCTGGTATTTGGAACAGCTTGTACGTGTACCGCTCCTTGCGTTATGCTAATGACGTTAATGGAAGTCTAGACCTTGGTTAATTAGGAAACAATTGTATGAATATGATTTAAATGTAACAAAAAGTTTCCGTGCTTTGAATTTACATGATAACAAATCCTCTCCCGTGACGATGTAACCAGTTTTATGAAAATAATTTTTGATTTGATTAATTTTCATTTAATCCAATTTCGTACTTAAAACCCGCTTCTTCTGTACAGTCGCCATCATTTATCGCTTAATCTTCAATTTTTTTTTCTTATCGCACGTTAAGTTTGTTCGGTCATTGAGATAAAAAATCGCACTTGCAGTCATATACGATGCATTATTTATTTTACCACGTGAATTCATACTTGTATCGTATGTACCTTTATATTATATGTATTAGATACATACACATATGGTCCATTTGACATGTACGAGATCATACATAAAAATTCGATCATCAAATGTCATCGAATCTGATCGATCATCATTTGAAGGAATCGATTGTGCGAGGTCTGAATCGTGTCACGTGGTATCGCATATGCGGAATCGCATAAGCGAGTGTGCACAGAAATACGAACTCGTTTAACGTACAACGTGTATATGAGAGCACGTCACTCATTGCGTCATATCCTCCATATTTTTTTTTCTTTTTTGAATTTGTAGCTTTTTTTCAGTTGCTAGTACCTACCCTCGTCCTGATTTATGTTACAGATCTCATCTTTCCGTCCATCCGCCAGTCAGGAGGAAAATTTAGCCAAAAAACAAAAGCACTGCCAGGTGTAGTAGATTAAAAAAAAAGTAAACACCAGTTAGAAATGTCCGATGAAAAGATATTGAGTAATGGGAAAGCAAGAGAGAACGAGGACAGCAAGCACGGAGAGTACATCGCGGAAGCCCGGGAAATTTGAAAATTGTAACCGACCGTTAAAATATTAACGCGATCGCGTTACGTCGCAGCAGACGATCTTCCGTGACAACGGAAGTGCGAAGATGCTCGGCGTCAGTCAGCCAGGAAATCCGCCATCGAGTTTGCGTCACTCGGCGAGCTTCTCGTGTTTGCAGCGTGGCTCCGGCGACGGTCATCGGGCGCGGACCTCGACCCTGCCCCAGCAACCTAACCTACAATTGAGCAATCATCAGTATGGCGGATTGAGTTCCTTGCAGCAGCCGCCAGTTGGCGCTCAGAACTGCGAGATCCTCGAGTCGTCGCAGGACACGAACGATTACGGCTTCGTAAGGATCAGACCCCGACTTCGCAGCACCATAGCCGTTCTGCACGAGGAGGAACACACTTCCGGCAGGAACTTCCGGGAGAGAGAGTGCGCCTTTAGCGATCGAGAAGGTTCGTCGAACTTCCGCGAGTCCACCTCGTCCTTCAAGAAGGACCGGGTTAGTCAGGATGGCAGTTCGAAGAGCCGTGACCTGTCGAAGAATCAGAATCCACTGAGAGGAGCTTTGATACTTTTCACGACGTCGACGTCTTCCTGGTGGAAGACGAGACAGAGGGAGGAACTGGCGACGAGCACCACCTCCACGTCGACCTCGTCCGGGGCCGCCGAGAGGAAGTGGCCGAGTTCGGCACTGACGTCGCCGTCTAACGAAAGAAAGTGGCAGAACGCGTCGTCGATCGCTTCGCCATCTAGCGACCGGAAGTGGTCGGTTAACTCGTCGGTGACGTCACCCGGGAACGATAGAAAATGGACAAGCTCCTCGGTCTCTTCCGGTTCCTCCTCCGCCGCGCAGGATCGCAAGTGGCGCTCTCTGGGCGCGCTGCTGCGCACCCCTACGGCCAATTCTCAAACTAATACCGCGCAGAGCTCCTTCTCTCACAACATGAGCGCGTCTATGATCGAGAACAACGAATTTCGAGACGGTCTTACGAATTCGACTTCGAAGTCTATGCACTATCCACAGCCGACCTCGTATTCGGCTAGGGTGTTCAGGACTAGTCCCGAGGTCTACAGAGAGAACAGCGAATTCAAGCAAGAGAAATCGAAGGTTAGCCGGAGACTTTATCAAGAGCCGTCGGACATTGAACGCGATGTCGAGGAACGTCACGGGACTGCCGTCAGAGGGCCAGACGACGAATTGGTTTCTCGCGAGAGAAACCCGTCTTCGCACAGAGAAAACCATAGAGGCGATCACATAGTGGAGAGTCGTATGACCTCGACCAAGTCTAATAGAGCTCAGAGCTTTTATCTTCTTGATGATTTTTTGAGACCTCAACCTCAGCCTAAGTGCATACATCTTTATCTGTCCTCGCCGTATGCCAGGTCGGGTAATGATGCTTCTCGCTCTAGCGAGGTTGGAAGTAAACACCAGAGTCAAATGAACAATAGCAACATCACGCCGCCTCGTAGACACAACTCCAGTTCGGATAGTCTCGAGGTAGCTACCAGCCCACTGCCACCCCCGGTTCCACCACCTCCGCCTCAGATCAACAGGAGGGACAGGGACAGCAGGGATCGCACGGAAAATCTTCGGGAGAAGGATCTCGTCTGTCCTTGCAGAATGTGCTGGACCGCACTCCAGCAGAGATCATATGTCGAGGAGGTAAGTCCTAAAAACTGGGGATGCGTTTGATGAAAATGCTTATAGAGACATGATAATTATGCGGAGATGAGAAAAATATTTGGCTCAATTACTTTATTCGTTTCCTCTTTTTTATGGGAACGAGACGTTGTCTGAGCATTTTTAAAAATCTTTTTTTCGCCAAATGTAAACCGACCAACTGTAGTTTTCATGAATGCCAGGATACGTCGCTCACACGACTCCGGAGCATGTTGACTAGAACTTTCTTTTTCGGGAGACCTGCTTCTTTTTAGCAGAAATATAAAAAAAAAGTCCTTCGTGAATAGCCGTCCTTTAATTACGTTCCAGTGGTAAATTTTTGAGAGGAGCAGTTGCCAGGAAAAAGTTTTTTTTTTTTTCATTGCTCGCTGATTAATTTTCTCTCGCTTTGAATTTCCATCGCTACGGCATATCCGACTGACTCTTCTCGTTTTCGTCTTTCTCATATTTTTTTATCCTCCCGCTTTTTTTTTCCTACGAAAAAAAATCGTCGAGCCACCCATATACTTTTGCTTGACCAAAGTCACGAGAGGCTCTGAAATTTTTCTCAACCGTGTATAAACCTCAGTATAAATTCATTTTCTGAAACTCACTTGAAAATATTTCATTTTCGATATGAATTTTTTGTCATTCTTTTTTTCATTTTAATTTCACGAAATCTAGTCAATTTCATGTCCCACGTACCTTTAGGTTAGAGAAAACTTTCGTTTTACTAATTAACAAAATTAACTTTAATAATTATTTTTTTCTAACCCCATAATCAAAATAAAATTTCACTGTCTCTAAACTGTCAATATTTGACATTTAATTTGATTCTACCTCGACACAACCCGTTTACCAGCTTAGTTCGAACTCTACGACCGTATTAGAAGTTACGATCGCGAGCTCAGGACATTTGCGAAGTAACGGGTTCGCGATTCACAGAACGTGCAACTCACGAGTGCATTATCATAGCGTCATACGTTCTAAAGAAATGGGTGAGCCCCACTCAGGTTCCCAGCTTACGAGTTACTTCACACAGGATCTGGGTAATAGCTGTGTCGGAATATCGGCGATGGTTAAAAGTTTTATTGGAAACCGTGCTTAAGGACACCATTAAAGACGCCTAAGCCGTTGCGCAATTAGCTTGAAATCCTTGAGAAAATTCTAACAATAAACATTGCCGACAGTCCCATTCGAGTACCGTTATCATCGTGCTATCAACCAAGATTTTACAAATTTATCTCAAAAAAGTACCGTCTCTATATTTATTAAAAAAAAAATTTTCCCATGTAATAATTAAAAAAATTTTTTTCATCAAATATTCAAACTATAATCTTATCTTCGGTATACAGGCACTTTGTCCATTGTCAATTAACACTATCCAATCAAAATCTCAGTAACTGGACACCTGTACGAATAAGACCCTAAGGGCCTTATTAGTCCCAACGTACTTTGAACTTGTCGAAGGAAGTCGTATTTCCATCCATTCCATCCATCTGTTCTATTATTAGCACTGCTTTACGGTTTAACTGCTCTAGCGGTTCGAGTTGCCCGCAGGCCTTTATTCTATCTTTCAAATCTTTCTCAGTTTCTTTGGTCTTGAGTTTTCTTGAAATCATCATCTCATCTCATCTTCCCCTCTCACTATCTTCATCCCGCCTATCTTCGATGGCAGCCGACATGAAGTTGAAGAAAAAAATTGGATGAATTCAAATTCCAACAAAATTTCAATTTTTTTACTCTCCAAACACAATGGACCCATAACCAACTGACTCTCGTGTAAGCCATCCGGGATGCTGCTGATCTGTCTTATTAGTGCTTTGCTGAGAAAATCTTCATACCTATCTCCTACGTGACGAGAATATATATCGTATATATATACAGTATGTGTAATTCGTATGCGTTAAAAAATGTATAGCCAAAGACCAGTGAAGGTATAAGGTCCAAAAGAGAAGCAGGATGATGCAGTGCGTTGTCAAAGAATGGTCCATCGATATCGGATGCTGGGATCTCTCGGTATTACAATAGGACCCGACCGTTACGTCTCCTGCCACTACGTCGTTAGAATTACTGTTTCCATTCTCGTTTCGTGCCTTCCCGACTTGAGATCGCACGACAGCAAAAGGATCTTCGGTTATACCCGCCAGCATCGACAGCATCCTCGGCTGGTCCAGGATTGTCACGTTACGTAGTACTTTGTTCAGCTTTTTTTTTTCTCATTCACATGCATCGCCTTGGTATCTTACCTCTTGTACTTTTATACCTCGTATTTTCTTTTGTCCTCCTCTTACACTTGTTCCTCGTGATGCGTTTACGTGAGATACACGAAGATCATCCTACCTATTCGATCTATACGAAGATACACGGAAACGCACGATCTTGTTCGGTGAATGTAATAACGTATGTGTATATATATGTATGCATATCATAGGATGAGTAATGTACGTGATCTTGTATAGGAATACGTTGAACCGTGATTTCTTTGTAAGACATTGTATATACATATATAGTGACGTGTGTGGATGCTGACGAATAAGTCAGGTTCGAAGAGCTAGGTCAAGGGTCATGTGATCATTGATAATTAAGAATTTTTGTATATGGGACGAATATTTTTTATTTTCTTATGCCTTGCGAAGTTCATGGTAACTTTGAGTTCGAGATTCTGACGCTGGTGGCGCTGTAGGTCGAAGATGTAGAAAAATAAATAAAAAATTGCATATTCGATGAATCACAAGGTGGAATTTTATGGTATTAGATAATAGTATTTGGGGTTATGGGCTTATCGTGTAGGGATGATTTTTGGTTTGTTTTCACGTGGCGGGGACTTTTGAAAAAATCAGTTGGTGGGTAGATTGAGAGACAGAAGGTATACAAAACTTTGTGTTTCTGTCTTTCTTTATTTTCTTCTCTCTCTCTCTATCTCTCTCTTTCTCTCTCGGTCTTTGACAGGGATATCTCGCAGTGAGATCTTCGGCTTGGCCATGTTCGCCGGTGCGTCGAACCGGGGTGATTTATCATTATTGAAATAGGGCCCATTTGAGCCCTCGTTGCTTATTCTATGCGTCACGTTCAATGTCCGACGATTATTCTCAGCCGTGGGCCTTACACCCGTACACTTATCCCATTGACGCAGAGCTACGAAAGTATGTGGGCCCCCAAGAAACTGATAAGCTTGATAAGGGTTTCTCATTAGCCTACTGTAACGAAGACCAGGTATAAATACGGGGGTAAGGAGAACGACTATGTACAGGGTGGTGAAGAAATAAAAATTAAAAATATACTATCTAATCGTAGCTGTATGTGTTTTGGTATCTTGACTCTCTTAATTTGTGATAACGCGAATTTCAATTATAACTGTATTTAACCTCTCGATTTCCGGGACTGGGGTGTGTGTACCTTATCTCTATATCTGTACACGCGAGCTGACACGTGGATCGTGCGCACGTGCAAAACTGAACTGTGGGAGGCGACGGAAGAAACAAACAGCCGCGAAGACAGTTTCAAGATAAATGGAGGAGAAGAAGAAGAGGATCCGCCTGAAGTTGGTTGAGGATACACAAGAGTGTTGAATACCTGAGGAAACTGTATGTATAGATATACGTAAGGGGGTTAGTGCCGGTAAGGTTGGGTCCAGGATGAATACGGGGAAGTGGATACGGGTAGGGAAAAGAATAGAAATGAAAATGTGGGTGGTGAGAAAAAAAAGGAAGAATAAATACTCGAAGTTTCACGGGTGTCTTTCTACCGCGGGGCTGGAATATTCGGCAACCTATTTGTGGTCCAGCCGTCACGGAAATTGTTAGCCCGGAGTTTAGAGATGACTTCTCATTGGTGGATGCTGCGGCTGAGATGAATAGCAGTATGGACCCCATGCGATGGCTGAAGTCCGGGAACATTTCGAAAATACCACATGGGTATTATTCTACGTACCACGCGTACTGTTGACTGATGGGGAGGCCATTTTGGGGTCGGGGCTTGGGTCTGATTTTAACTGCGGTAACGTTTTCATTGAAAATATCGGACGGAGTGGGGAGGCTGGTCTATTTTAGGAAATGGACCTCTCACGGAAATAACGCAATTTTCCAGGCATATCCCGAAGTCCCTTTGAGACTTGCCGCACTTATTACTTTTTCTTCTTCGTCTCGCGGTTGGACGACGATTTTCCGTAAGGATTTTAAATATTTTCCTTCGGGTCTTGGCGATACACGTTCGATGCTTGTTTATACAACGGGCTGGAATGAAACAGGTATTTTCTTATGGGAATCTCTTCTTTTTTTATGGTAACCCATGCGGTGATTCGAGGTGCTAAATGTCGGGTAATCGGAACGAGCAGGAGGTCCAAAACCATAAAACCACAGAGGGCGGTAAAAAGGCTTTAGACAAGTTTTAAGTTTGGTAGACCTGCTCGACGAAGAGCGACGGAGGAATAAAGGGAAGCTTCGGTGGGTCCCCTGATTTTGTTACGACGCGCCATCTTTTATTTCTTGCGTCGATACAGTAGATTATTGTAGGTAACATTGTTACCGACGGAGGCGTAACGCTTTTACCGACTGCGCCTACCTTGGTCGTTCTGCCGACTGTAGATGGCAGCACGGCAGACGGATCGTTCTGCGTGGGTGGGGTCGTTGACGTACCGTTATCCGCTTTATGTAAGATTTTATTGTAATATTAAAAATTATGACTTTCACTTACCAATACTTAATTATTGAACCACAAATAAAAATCAAGGATTACTTACGGTTCCATCGATAAAATCTTTAATACGCACTCTAAATTTTTTTATATAAAATTCAAAAAGTATTAAATACCTGTCTTTTTTTCATTTTCATAACACTCCGACAGTTCCAACGTAAACGATCGATAGGGGTAGACACTATCTGAATCTCCTTTGTCCCCAATGGCGTTTAACCCAAATTTCACCAGGGGGACGACCCACAAGGGGTTTACGAGAATCTCATCTAAATGTAAATTCACGTACGAGAATGTCGATGGTGCAACACGCCTGATACGTGTCACTTAATTAAGTCTCTATAATTCGATTTAAAAAAAAATAAAAATATTTTTTAAATTCGTCCCCTACACTCTCTCACCAATAAGATCCGCGAGTAATAAAATCTTGAGCCGGTCAGCCGCATGATCGTATCTGCGTTATCGTCATAATAAATGGCGTAACGCGTTACGAGCAAGACACGCCTATTTAAAATACCGGAAAGCCGTTATTCTGGATTCGAAATTATGTTTCTTCGATCGATAAGAATCATTACGGATTTACAAGTGAAGCGCGGGAAAAATTCAAACGCCTCGCGGTTCCGCTTTGATTTTTTTAACCCAACGCTATTCGTCGTAATCATTTTTATTCCAATCGAAATACACGGTACAGTCTGTTTCAAATATATTTATTTAATTTTTATATTAATTTTATCTCTCTTTTCAAGAATTATATTATTAACCTGTACTCCCCCCCCCACCTCTTCTGCCCCTCCGCTTCTCACCCTCCTACCGTCAATTGTTCGGAACACGAATTCACTCCATTTAACTGTCTGCTAATTGTTATTGGTCTCATTACCAGTTGGATACTCGTTCAACCACATTTACTCAATGTACATATATTCTCCTGGCAGATTCCCACGTGGCGCATGTGAACAAAAATAAAGAGCAAAAGTGAGCTAACTCATAGAAATTAAATCAGTGCAATTTAACATACATTTTTTTTCTAAAAAGAAAGTTTCAAAAATACTTTTTAAATTAATAGTATAAAGACAAGCGTGATGCATAGCGACGAGTATGCATACCTTTTCCATATTTGTATAATAATAATTATTGTGCTAATTATCGTCTTGTAGAATTAAAGGAGCATCCACATATACATATGTGTACCTTTGATATGCCATATAGTAGACACGTGTTAGTGTCATGTGAATAGGACTTAGATGCCAGTTACGTTTTGCCGCTATGCCGGCTATGCTATGCTATTCATACGTTATGCTCTCTATGCTAAAACATATGTGGGTTGCGGTAGGTCTGGTTAGTCTGGCTACATTACGTAATGCGCCACTTAGCTTTTCCTTTGTGTCTACACTTAGCTATTTCTCTGTCACGTGTGTAGGTATATGCATACGTACATATATACTGATGCCTTGTATATTAAAGTATATTGCTGTGTATATATATATATATATATATTGTGACGTGGTTTTTTGATTCACGGGCACAAGGCGACTCCAGCTTCCGATTCGGATAACCGTTCTCGATTTCCGGTTCCCTTCGAGTCGTCATCCTGATCGGAAGCTGCGCTCTCGGGTCGATTCGTACGGTTACGCCGAAGCTCTCGGAAGATTTGTTATTGTCGA
>JARQTI010000421.1:598384-659124 GCA_030142655.1 Trachelus tabidus | reverse complement strand
GATGCAGTTCTCGACCTTCGGATCAGCTGAACCAGCTCCGGTGAGCACTCCCAATATATTAATTGGTGGAGGGATTTCGATTTTATAGCTCCGATTCGTTCTGCTACGTTCTCGATCGGCTGCTCTCCGTCTGTGCATCCAGTTGCCTTTGCTGATTTTACGCGACCTCAAAAGTCGAATCCGTTGAGCTGCCGTCTGATAATTTCCGTCAGAGCTCTCGTGTCGGCAGAGTTGAGACTTTTCCACCTCGACTCCAACGTCGGCTACTCAGTTTCGGGTGAAAAGAAAATGGCCGACGTCCACCTGGCGTGCCGACGAAGGGTGGACGGCCGGAGTTGAGGTAGGTCAGTTCTCGGATTTTCATTATCGTTGTCGAGCTATTAAAATACGTTGCAATATATACTTGTTAATAAACGTATACACGGTGTCCATGAAGCTTTATTTACCTACAGGGTAGTTTTGCCTACCCGATAGAGATAAACTACGAATTCGTGAATATTATATACCGGATGTATTTTTGGCAATTATTGAATCGTAATGTTAATCTTCATTCGTACGGTTATGTAAAAAGATGTTACGTAAAAAGATAATTATTATCTTGTCTATTTATTACTTTTATACGGAATCGTTACGCATTTCTGATTTTATTTACGCATAGGAAGCTTCAAGTCGATATGATATACAGAGTGGGTCGTTTATCGTGATATGTTTGCAAATATGGTAATTTAATACGGGTGAGCGCGGGGTGGGAGGTGATTATCTCTCGATGGTATTACATACCTTGGTATGTACCGGGTGGCATGCAAATGCACCGTATCGATTTACCAAGTTCCTACTAATCGCTGTTACCGCTTTTAATCTACCCCTGTCTTTAGTATATCGGGTATCCCTGTGGTATCCGGTATTATTATACAGGGTGTCCCGAGATTCTCTATCTTAGGAAAGTATTTAATGTATCTTCAGACACTTTCCCTGCTAATTGGATTCCGAGTTTTATGCCGCTTATACAGTGTGTTCCCGAAGTGCAGCTATCATTATATTTTTTCTAATCAATAAAAGGCGCACTCGGGTCAGCGCATTTATGGGATATGCACTATCTATTTTATTGTCCACACTGTATATCGCACGGCATGTATTTTATCCCGGTAGTCGTACCGTTTAATGCTTAATGATAAGTGATAACACCCATCGTCTTGTCATATTTTTTTTTTATGAAAACAGTATCTTTTGCTCGTTTACCTAAAATACCTTGTAGATAGCGCCAGTTCGTCAAGGACATCTAGATCGGTTCAAGGAGACAGAATAAAAAAAAAGAATTGAAGGATCACCCTAAATCCACTTGTCTGCGAATCAGCGTTATCTGATACTCATCTGTTAAGTAATTGTCCCTGAAAAAAAAAAACGCCGCAAATCGCAAAGTCGATCAGTAATTAAATAAAACGAAGATAAGAGTGTGTACTAAAAAACCGAGAATCACGATAAAATTGTAAATCAATAAAATACTAAAAAAAAGCAATTCCCATAGAAATCACAAGATACTCAACATTCGTAGATCACGTGTATCGATCATCGAAAAAAAAATATTGATTGTATTTTTACGAAAAATTAAAAAGTGACGTCACACGGTCTCGCACTGGAATATCGATAAATTTAATTTGGTTCACGTTACAAAATAAGTCATAGACTGCAAGTACAACGATAGGCATCTCGCATGCACTTTGCAGCCCTCGTGCTACTGGATAATTTAGGGGCCAGGTTTACATACGTGTGTATACGTACCTGCATTGAGTATACGTACCCTAATAGAGCACCGCCATGACTAATGAGCCATAGAGGGGCGGAGCGGTCAAGGGGGTGAAAAGAATATAAATGAAAAAAAATAAGGGTGAATTTTCCAAGTCAATCCATGACGCGTCGTCGGGGCGTCGGGGCGTTAAACCAGGCTCAAGAATGGCGTCGGGGTCTCTTTGCGGTTCGCCCTACGAAAGAGACGCTCCAGCGCCCCTCGGTATGCACAATTATCAGCGATCAGAAGACAAGCCCCTATCATCCCTTATTCCCCAAATCCAACGACGGCTGAACGGTTAGGTAGTCGTGGATTAACTTTAAGGGTGGAAATAAAGAATCCAGGCAAAAGTCTTAAACTACCCTTAGCACATTGGTATTAAATTGTTTTGGGCTGAATTACTTCCGGGGGTAGATAAAAGATGGCGTTGCCTAAGGAGGTACGGGGATTCCCTGTAAGATAAATTGATTGTCACGACCTGCAACCCCTAGTGTGGCTCACCCCCCCCCCCTCCCTGTTATCTCGGGAAAACTATCCTGGAAAAACTTGACCCTTCGTAAGGGTGAGTAATGATAGTTATTAATGAAAAATAATTCCAACATAGTCCATTATCATAATTCATTCGAAGATCCCTACTGGCACCCCCTCTCCTCCGTACCGAGAGGTAACTCCTAACGAATATCAGTTCAACCCTTGCGGATGTCAGTTTTGCATCCCTTAGCCGAGACTCGAACCAAAAAAAAAAGATATTAACCTCATTAGTTAATTCTCTTTCTCCAGGACACTCGAGGATCTCGAATTTTTTAAGAGCGTCGTCGTGGCACAGGGAATTCATCCCTTAGGGGCTGCCGCGTGCTCCTAGGGGATGAAAAGTGGAAAACGGGTTCATCACGACGCCGTTGTAGTAGAACTCTGCTTCGGGGTACGTGTACACATAGCGAAAGAGTCTTGTCTGCAGCTTATGTATACCTGTAGCTAAGGGTGTGGATGCTGAGGATCCCAAGAGTCGTGTGGGGGGTGGAGAGAGGGGGTCGGTAGAGCCTGTACTCGGATCCCGAAAGGCGAAGGGGATGGCGAGGAACCAGGATGGCTGTGGGTACCAAGAGGGACGCTCCCTGGGTGTGTATGCTGTTAAGGGATGCATATATAGTCGCGTTCAAAGGCGAGAGAGAGACAGAAATGGACTCTCTGGGTGCCCTCAGTGAGAAAGGGTAGCGAGAGCTTCGGAGGGATGAAGGTGAGGGGATGATGTGGGACCTGCGCGCGAATTTCCCGCGTTCACCCAACCTCATATTGATCCCACCCCTGAGCGAACCACCCCCACGAGTTCATCACGGATAGAGAGAAGTGGAATCGCAGAATCGCAGAATCGCGGGCTCCGGGTGGTCCAGCGTAGATGTCTCCTGGGATTCGTTAACGGTACGTACGCGGAGATACGCGACCGATAACGTACGGGATTCACGCGGAGCTCTTATCGCGTTTTACAAAAATAATTTTTTATTCCCTCGCTTTAAGGATTCGAGGAAATAATTAGGAATTTCACGGGACCTTTTTGTGACTGTGTCTCTGCTGACTTTTTTTTGTGACTGTGTCTCTGCTGACTTTTTTTTTCGTCACCCGTTTCGGTGCCGCACCGCTGCGAATCGTGGGAGCGACGAATGAGTCATGTGTGGTTTTAAAATACGTAAACTGCGCTCGGGGAGTTTGTTTTTTTAAGATTCCTTTTTTTTTGAGGGAAAACAACGAGCGTTGGTTTTTTCAAGGATTTTTAAAAATTCTTCATCCTTTGGTAAATCTCGAGACGGGCGTTGGGGGATTTTTTTGGGGGTGATCGATTTTTGTTTTTTAGTACCTCGGCTCGTGTTTGGGTGGACGAGATATCTTAGATGGATTCTTGAGAATTTGCTGTATTCTGGTATATTTTGAGTTTAACAATTTTGAAAATATTTTTTATTCACCTTTCTACTTTTTAAGTGCCATCGGCGTTGGCACTGTCTGCGCTGTATGTTCCGTCGTGCATTTTTGTAACTTCGGTGTACTATTTTGTTTTGGCCCCCCCCCCCCCCAGTTACGTCAATTTTTCAGATAAATTTTCGCTACTACGAATTTCCCTCTTTCGCTCTGCACTCAGAGTTTGTCATTTTTGTAATTTCGACGTCACGTCTTATCCGTTAACGAAGACGCGAAGTCCTGCGACCACAGTGAAAATCCCTTTTCTCAACGTGCGTGTAACGTTGCTTCGTTAAATAATCTCACGGCGCTTTACAACGCGTTTTTAACATAAAACAACAAAACGTCTAGTGTCGAGTGTGTGACGAGTGTTTTGAAAATACAAAAAATTAATACACGTGATAATTTAATTATCCAGCCGAAGCATATCCACTGAAGAAAAAAGTATCAAGCGTGTTGCGAGTGATATAAATCGCATAAAAAAAAGAGAAACAAGTGCATCTCACTCCATGTAATCAAGAAACAGCAAAGTGCGTGAGGATAAGCTCAAAAAACTGCAATTGTAAGAACGAATTAAAAAAAAATTAAAAATCCATGGAAAATCCCCCAAAAAATAAATTACCCTTAGACATCGCATTGCCAAACCAGTCTGACCCCATAAGCAGTCCAAGGGCCAAGACTGCAGAGAAGAACCCCATAGGCCTCTAGGATAAAAAAAGAGTAAATCCAAAAAAAAATCCAAAAAGTAAAAATCTATTATCACCGCATAACTCGTCCATCGACCGTGCAGCAACCTAGATGGTTAAAGTACTGGTTATCTATCCCGTTTAACCTACAGCAAGAAACACGCAGTGCAATGATGCAGTATATGACGCAGTACTGGTACAAAAAATGGCCACGTCATGCATTATGAAATTTGAAAAAAAATTAAAAAATCTCCACAGCCAATGCGTGGCTATCCCGATCTTCGCAGTTAGGTCAGGTCAGCTCGTACGAGCCAATCAGGGAAGCAGCGTATGGACACGACACACGTGTTCCCTTATCAATGTATCAGTCTGCAAGGATTAATGAAACGGCTATACTCAGTGTCGAGAAAGTAATTCGCGGAAAGTGCACGGCGGCCATGTTGAAAAATCTTATCCGTGAGTCAAGTAGCGATTGGGTGGAGAAGTAGTCGGACGTATCAACGATACACGTGTGCACGTATGGGAGCCTGCGAGCGGAATGGCCAATGGGGCCGATTCAGTAGCGCGTAGCAACGCGGACACACGGTATAAGTAGAGAAAAATGGCAATGCCGTTATTATCCTGATAGCGAACCAGCTGCGGGTCTTACGGTTCCTGTTACCAATCTTTACGTTGGCTAACCTGACCTGACCCAAGCGTACTCCATTGTACAGGATAGAGTACGGGGAATTATTGCGGGTATACGGTGCAATACTGAAAACTATTTTTAAATAGAAAATATTTTTTTGCAAATTTGTCAAATTTTTTTTTTTATTGATTGGATGTCAATCTTTTTGTTACTGTCTATTGATTTTAGATATACATATATGTACGGTATGGTGAGGTACCGGGTACGTGGATTGTCATTGATCAAAGGAGCATATGAATCACTGGATATCTTTTATCGATCGTCCGCGAGTGATTTGACCTTCAATATTTTTTTAATTTTCAATATTCGATCGATCGTCGATGATCAATTTTTTTTATTGAGAAAATACAAACGCCCCTTGGATTACTATTACGAGCCTGTAGATCTTGACTCAATGATTCCCCATTTATTTTCTGTCGCGCGAGACAATGACTTTTTGGGAAATTTTTGAAAATATTTTGAATCGAAGAAGACAAAATATTTTAGTATATATATACTTTTATGGATCATCAATTTGTCGATTGGCGTATGGTACTTCGAGTGATACCGGACTGTAGCTAAAATTATCTATGTCACTTGTACGAATCAATTTGTAAAGCCTACAGTAAAGGTACGGTTCACACCAAGTATAAAAACAGTTAAACAAACATATCCCCTATATCTTTTTTGCCTCGTGACTTTCTGTCACTGTGAACATTTTTTTCCCCCTCTCTCTCTCTCTCTCTCCGGCTAATCGAAGGTTTTCCAATCGCAATCGCCGCAAATCGCCATTACGCAATCGCGGCCTTCCGCGTCTATAAAATTCAATTGTTATCTTTTTGTTCGATCAATGCCTTTGTTCCCCTGTTGATCGTAGAAACACACAAAATCACCCCCCCCCCCACCCCCATAAACACCCTGAAAAATTTTTCTCGGGTTTTCCCGATCTCTCGCGAAAGACTTCCTCCCTATCTTTCTGCCGTGATCTATCGATCTATCGATCTCGGCAATTGGCCGCGCTCACTCGACTTCTTCTCCTGAGCAAACTTAACCACGCTCGGTCGATTCTGTTCTTACACGATTATTCCTGTTATCGTCTGATCTCATCTAACCTCTCTTTAATACTCATCATGGGCGGGAAGCAACATCATACAGCAATAATAGATGATCCTGGTCTTCGTCATCTCGCGTTAAGATAAAGATCCGCGGTTTAGAGTGCGATATGAATATTTTGAAAAAATTTGCAAATTATTACGATTCTGCTAATTAGTCAAAATTCCTCATTATTCTTAAGCATATATATATATCTCCACGTAATCATAGTGTATAGTAATTTTATCTAATAATAACAATCCCACATACACATATCCAGTCTCCATATGAGTACCTTTCGATTTACCTTGTCGGATCTGTTAACGATGCCAATAGACAGGTGGCTTTACTACTCTCTCTCTCTTCTATTGACTTCGTGGGCATATCCTCCTGACATCGAAATCACTGTCCAACATGGTAATCGAAAGTTGGTCTCCTCTGCTGGTAAATGCGTCTAGTAATGACTGACAGTCGTCTGAACGTGGCTCATCGCTGTCTTTGCGAGGCGAACTTTCCAGATCGACATTATCATTCGTGCTGTTTTGCGAATTGCGAATAAAGCGTTGAGGTTGGCAGGCCCGTTGGTCTGTTGTTCAGGCAGGTAAAAGGGGTCAGGGGGGGAAGCGTCTGTCTACCTGGGTTATATTCAATTATATATATACACCTGCATACCTGCCTACCCATGTACCTTCCTACTTGCTTTCTTACCTTACATGTATATAGGGTGCTTCAAAACAAACGCACCACCCTAAGGTGGCTTTACTATAGAAATCATGTGGACGGCTAACTTCAGGTGATTGCGTCTGCCATGAATAACTACTGTGTATGTGTATATATATACCTGTCTATCCTCTACTTACCTATCCTCTTATATGACTACCTTTCACATATTTACCCACCTAACCTTTAAAGTTCTGAGCGTGAATGCCGACTAATGAACTGCGTTAATTTACATCTATATTGATAATCAAAAGGAGCCCCGATGATCTCCGTACACCCGGTATATAACTCCAGGCTATTTCACGGTACTCGCAGGTCAATTGCTGTGTCCTTGTATCTTTGTTTTGTCACTGGTATGTACTTACGGCTCGCAGCCCCGTTGTCACTTTGGAAAGCGGTGCCAATGAAATTTCTCTAATTCAATTAGCCTCGCGAGGCGTAACTTAACGATACGAGCACTTTTGCGCTAATTAACTGACTTAGCGTCGGAGTCGGGTACCCGGTAGCTAATTATTTTATCACTTTAATCCGCTTTCTGCGATTACCCTGTTTTGCGTTTTTAGTTGGGCGGGAGGGGGGGGTGGTATAATTAAAAATTTTTGCTAATCAGAATACCATTGATTTATAATTGCCCTACCGGGCGATTTTAATTGATTATTGTTGCGTGGCTCTATGGGTAATTTTTTTTGGGTACTGTGGACGCCTTTTGAAAAATTGTTTTTGATTTTGACCAGGTGTATCGGCGAACTCGTTACAAGGAATCGAATGATTGTATGGTGATTTTTGTGATTCGTTTCCTGCGCGTCGATCGTTTGAATGAAATTTCAAGTATGGTGGATACTCGGGTACAGTCACGTTGAAAATTAATGTTAGTGCATTGCTAGGTACCGGAGCACCGACGATCATGCTGGGGTAGGGTGACCAACTGTTTGAAGAAAAAACAATGTTGAAAAGTATCTTGAAAGCTTTTCTTGTGAGTCTTTTGCTCGAGTACCGGAGTATTGGCGATCCTGGCAACATATTTTAAATATAATGGCCAACCGTCACGAACAATAAATTGGCAACCCTGATCGCACTGGGGCTGAAGTGGCATTGTGCACAAGATGCCAATTAGTAGAGTACAATGGTGGCCAACAAAGAGAATCTATTTTCAGGTGTGCGGTGGGAGGGGGTGGCAATACCAGTTACCCCCCCAGTGGCTGACCAACTCCGTATTTTTCTACTGTTAGTTGGCGCTTTCGACGTTCGCTGTCTATGCAAATGCTGATGCGAACTAAGTCTATTTTTTTCTAATTTTCTCTCTCTCTGACATTTTTTGTGAGTAATTTTATTTGAAATTTTTTTTTTCATTTTTTTCCACTCGCACTATCCCCACTCTTGACCTCTGATATCTTACAGTACCATCCTTGACCCGCGTGAACTCTTTTCAAATCCTCCGAGACTCTGCAGTCTCATTTGCGAATTTATCGTTTCTCGAATGGCAGTTGCTGGAAGTTGCTAGTCTGATACGATCCAGTATATAGGGGGTGGAGACTTCGATTTGGGGTTGAGAAATGATTGAAACGCATGTACCGTGTGCTACTACTTTTTATACGAACAGCCGTTATAATAGGGAAAAAAAGTTTACTTGAAATTCAATAAGACACACGCACCTATATATATATAATCCTTGCAAAAATTTTTATGAGAATCGAGGGTTGTCTAGCCAAGAAGATTATGTCGTTATTCCACTCGCCTCGTAAGGGCACGATTTCATTGAAAACAGCAAAGTTCACATAGTAAAAAAATCGCAGCGAAAAATAGATAATTTCTTTATCGTTATCAGAAAAAAAAAATATTTTTCTACCATCATCAAAAAGTCATCCCTATGCGCGGACATTTTTCTTTATTTACCATACAAGGGATGCAGTCAGCAAAGGACCTGCCCAGACGAACTAAATTCTCAGACGAGATGACGTTTAGTAAGAGACAAAGAGAAATTTCAAAATATGAACTAAAAAAAAATACTCGGAATCGTGTAGGGGACCCAACGGCAGGCGAAAGTCAGTAGTAAGGATCGCGTAGGCGCGGGCCCAGAATTGGACTGGGAAACCTTCGCAGCTGGATGGCTGACAGAGATGAGTCCCAACGGCTCTTTATCCCGGGGCCTTATCTCGAAGATCCGCGATCCTCTAGTGCGAATCCTTGAGATTTAATACGCATCGTATGCCGAGCTCGTCCTACTGCACGATTTCCGAAAAGGACACTCTGCACTCCCGACAAAGGATCACAAAGCTTTCCTAGAATCTCACTGGTCCCAGAATATTTACGACAGTCCGGGCCCATACCCATTCCTGGAATGGGCCTTACGTCCTTTTCGAGTCTCTTGATATATGAACTCGAATTTTTGCACTACACTGTACCACAATGCATACGTATTCTCATACGTGCATGTAGATGATAAAAAATTTTATTTTCACGGAAATCATCTTCTCAATATTTTTTCTTTTAAATCCTTATCCGTGCCGCTCTTGGGTTATCGGGTCATATCTTTTGGAAATTCGATATGATTTAAGATTTAATTTTTTCTTTCATTCGACGTACAAGGACTTCATTTTTTTCTGCAGCTCTTATTTTAACATAGGTACTATTACTGTATAGTAGGGGTTGTCGGACTGACGAAGTACTTCGAGCAACCCTTAAATTTCTTTATCTGTCTGTGTTCGCCCTATCCTTTTAATTCTTTGTCTGACTTCCCCCCCACCCTCCCCCTTAACAGTTGGTGCCAACGCAATAAGAATCGCTTGGAAAGAGGTCGAGTTTCTTTTTGAAGAACGAAGCTGGGTTATGACAAAGGTTATTGATTATAATTAATCAAAATTTCATTGAAATTATAATTTTACTTTTTTGCTTTTCTTCAACCCTTCTGTTGTACGCACCCTTATCCTTACTATACTATAGTGTAAGTATAGAGCGCTGTTTCAGGCGGTCGATTACTTACTACCCTTAATGGTGTACAGGACAATTTTATTAATTCAAAAAATCTTTTCCTTCGTCCTAGTCTTTCATTGACACCCGTTATATCGTTGTATCACTTAATTGCATACTCAACTCTTGTTACAATATATCCAAACTGTTGGTACTCGTGGTGTTTCTGGTGCCAAGCCAAGTATCTTGGATGGTACTTGGATGCTGGATGAATGCGCCAATTCATCCTGAGATTCTGTGTACGGCTTAAGGGTACCACTCGTGAAGCTTCTTGTATGGGTAAGACTGGCAAAATCCGTTTAGTAAGAATGATAAGCTTGCGGTACTGTTATCAGTGCTAATTTAGAAACTATTAATAGTCGTGTGCTAAATGGATTGATTGATTATGAACTTGTTGATTAAAATTTTTTTGGAAATTTGGTAACCAATTTGTTAAGATAGGTGCGATGACGACACTGGGATACAGTGAGATTTTGCAAGCGGAGGAGACAGTCGAGCGAAAAAATTCAATAGGGTGAAAATTGATCTTGCGAAAACTGTTGAATCGCGATTTTACGAATATTTGCACATTTTTGCGAAATATATTACTACGAGCGTGTTCTTTGGGTCAAGGACGGTTTGGCAATGCGTTTATTTGACTGATATGTACATGGGGTAGCGAGGCGTCGAGAATTTTGAAATTTTTTTTACTTTACAGGTAAAATCAAAACTGCCTGCGATACTATCGATCTGCTGCGATCAGGATATCGAATTGTTTGATCGAATCTAATTGGGAGAGAAAGGAGGCGAAGAGAAAATCAAGTCTCCTTTTTTTTTTCATTCGAGTATCTGCGGCTAGACTCGGTAAAGATCGATTGGCTAATAAACTGCCCCATTTCCAAAATAAACCTCATTACCAGTAAGAATTTAGTAAAGAGACAATTTTGAGAGAGAGTTACCTGACTGATCTCAAAATCAAAATTCGCCATTAGCAAATTTTAACTGTTCCATCGACGTAAGGATAATAAAATTCAAAAAATTCCCCAAAAAGTGCATTACCCAATTTCGACAACAACAAAAAAATTCCCAAAGCATAAACAGTAAAAATCAAAATCCCCAAAAATCCAAATATCCGCCAAAAAGTGTCGAAGACCAAGAAAATCCAGTTACACGTATAACCGAAAGAGAAAAATTCAAAATGCTAAAAACGTAACCAAAAAATCACAGCTATCAGTGACCAAGAAGAAAACCCAAATAGAATGAACTGACCATTAAAAAAAAAACCTCAAAAAACCTAACCACTCTACACCCATATAAAAAATTCCCCAAAAACGCATAAATCGACTCTCAAAAAAAAAATGGACGCCCTCGAGCTTCAAGCGGCGCTAGTCAAGCTAGACCCAGCGACAACGGTAACGCCGATCGGTTCCAGCGTCAAGCTGATACCCATCGATCGTATGTCTTTTTACGTAAACGACGAGGGTTACTTGACGTGTCGCAATCCGACAGAGTCCCAAGACGAAAAGTTCACGGAGGTCGGAGGTCAGACGTCCCGAAAGTTGCAGAGCGTCGCTACGGGCACCGTTGCGAGTAACGGGGGTGGCAATAGCGTAGGCGCCGGCGTCGGTCCGACAGCGTCAAATCGTAACCACGAAAATTCCCAGGCAGGGGCGTCCAAATGCGTCCTTGGCGAGGTCAGGTGACGCCAACCTTGTTTCGGCGTCAATATGGTTTACCATACGTATCCACCCCATAGGGGTGGAAAGCACCATGGGAAACATCACGTAAAGGAGAAACGTCACTATCACCATCACACTATTCATCATCAGCATCAGCATCACAGAACATACATGGTAAGGATATCCATACGTTTTATGGTCCATCTTCGTAAAGTATAAATGATAAAAAAAAAGAAAAGTTATACCTAATGAACTTTACCTTTAAAACTTTCACCTCCCCCCTCCCCCCCCCTTTCCCTTTACAACTTCTTAAAAGAATCACCTCATCTCGTTTCGCCCCACCAGTTTACCCTAGATAAGCTTAAATTTTTTATGCGTCTTTGTATACATTTTTTTGAGTCACCCGCAACATCATACTCTACCTTATCAACGTGCAAGCTGTACCAAATGCGCAGAAATTTTTTCTTAAGCCTTACACCTCGAAGCATATCAGATATATCTGTATTAATTATGCTACGTACTGTACACACAGAATATACAGGTTAGACTGGATGCACCTAGGTACTCGGACAATGGGATATGCTCTGACTGGCATTTTGTGCGTCTTACATGCACCCTCGCACATCATTCGATATATAAATTCACGTTCCGTGACGGGGCCATACGGTATTTCACATATGTGAAATATATATGGCATATATGCCACATATGCGATATATATTCACGTATGCGTTTATAGATACGTATAGGTACCCGTAGAAAAAGTTATTGCGCATAAGTATACAAAGTTGACCTGGACGCATGACGAATTGAGTCATAACGACGCCTGCCTCTCGTACCACATATGAACCCAGTATGTAACGCATGTATATAACGTATGAAAAAGTATACTGGCCATATTAGTCATTATTAAATCGTACCGGAAGGATTAGACACATGTGATGAAAATCCGGTACCGTATACAGTCTGGCAACATACGTGTAGCCAAAGATCGCACGTATGCTTCATATGTGCGGTACTTTTGATTAAACGCTTGCGGAATTCTTTAGGTGTCTTCGATGACGTGGTTGATTACCGTTAGTCGCTGAAAAATTTTCTACCTACCTTACGCAAGACGTCAGGGTCTCGCATGTGTGAGTGATAAGGAAAATAAATTTGAAATTTTTTAATCAATTAACGATCAATTATAATTATCGTGGTAAAAGTCAATTCAAAGTCGCGAAAATTGGTTCCCGCGATCGAATCGAACGGGCACTGGAATTCACATGGGAAATTTTGACTCGCACGTACGTTTCTCTATAATATTCATGCATGGGACGCATATGTGAACACGTGTGTCGTATAGGGGATGGTTTCTATGTACAGGGTGGCCAGATCGATAGGGTTGCCGTAACTCGGCCATTGTCTCCCAAGCGCCACCCACAGTTCCAGCCCTCTATTTACTATATGGAGCACAGAGTCTGTACTTGTGCACATATCACATATGTGGATCGAGCATTACATATGTATATGCACGTGGTACATGTGTGCTTAGGGAAGCAACTACCATTAGAACCGCCTACAGCATCTCGTGCAGTCGGCCTCGACGATATCAGATACGTCGACGACGTGCGTGACACGTGTCACGTATGTGACATATGTGGAAAATTTGTTATATTTATTTATTGGCTCGATCTTCAATATCTACTTTATGCATTTGTACTTTTTATATATGGTATTCATTTATTTTACGCGATCACATATGAACTATTTTCCTCATACGTGGGCACGTTGGGCTTTCACGAAATTCGTCTAAGCATCTCTCGCGGCTTTTATAGTGCGACTAATGGGATATTACGTCCCACGTGTGCAGCAGCTAATTATCTCAGGAGAGATAACGATAGTAATCTTGCATCCTCGTTACTTGCAATTGGGGACAAGTGCAAGGGCTTGGTGGCGGACTGCAGTTTTATGACCTCGTACACACACGCACGACCTTCTGCATACGAGTTACATATGTGGATGTATATGTGCTGTGCTTGATGCAGTATGATGAAATTTTATACATGCGGTACAGAACATATTACAATGCTCATATGTGGGATCGTATGTGGATCCATGTGTTTGAATTTTTTTTTTCGTAACGGTTCTTTGATTCCCCGATAGATGGCAGCCGGTTCGTTACTTAACAAGAAAATGAGTGAAAAACGTAATGACGGCCTTTCAATCCTTTTTTTTGTGCTCCTTTCTACATTTTTCTTTTATCTTGTTCCCTTACGCCGAAGGACGCATCCGGCCATTACGCCAGACACACTGGAAATCAATGAGTCTCTTTCGTGCGAAACTTTGAGATATATTTTTTGCTTTTTATCATTATTATTATTTTTAGCCAGTTTCCCGGAGGTTCACTCGATACTGTGTATACGTATATGCGTTAAAGAAATAGTTTTACATAATTCGCAATGTTTTATACATACAGCTGTACAGTTTGACTTTTTTTTAACCATTTTTAATAAATACTCGAGTGGAGACTCGGGGTGGAATTTTATTGGGCGAAATACATTTGTATGTTGATATGTCAGTATACGTATATAGTATACGATATATATATATATCAACGTAGACACCACGTAGTATATGCTAAACGTAACACAATCAGTGTCGCTATTAATTAAGCTACGGCGCATCGCAATTCTCGTCCAGACGTAATTAACAGTTACACTCGAGGACCACGTACGAGACAATAATAACTTGTATAGGTATAATTATGGTGACGCAGAAAAAGAAGTACACAATTTTCCGCGAATGCACGTGGATTTATTCTAGGTTAGATATAATTTTGATTAGACAGACCGAATATGACCTCGATATCTCTGGGAAGACGATTAATCGAATAGACAGTGAGATAGGTACAGTGATAGTCATTTTAATTTTTAATAAAAAAATAAATTGTTATTCAAGATAATTTTCAGTATTTTTGAAATTCATTTGGTTTCTAATGTCAGTCTTTTATCGTAGCTTATCGTATTTTAATTAGCATCATTTATCACGATAAAATGTGTTATCTATACGTATATTGAGTTATATGTAATACATAGTTCGTATATCAGCCGCTAGTCGAATACATCGCGTGAACCCACTTGGCTCTGAGTTTCCTACCTTCTAACGAGATACTCGAAGATGAAGATGAGACTTCGTCTGCCAGACACGGTCGACCGCCCTCGGGATTAATTAATAATTAAAAAATATATTTCAAATCCTGTTCTCAACCGGCGACAATGACGAGCCTTGAAAATTCCAAGTGTTCGGAAATACTGGTGTATTGAGGGAGAAAGGGTCACAGAGCACGAAGTACGTAGAGAGGAAAGTGGAGGCTCGAAATAAAATCCTGCATTTTCATTGGTTCGAATTACTTTAACGCGTGACGCGCATGCGCCAATTAAGACAGTAAATTCGGCGGAACTTTATTGCACGGCGATTCGAATGCGGTTGGATTTAATTTTGGCTTGCAAAAGTGTGCCAATTCACTCGTGCGCTTATGGGGTAACGAATATCAATGTATATAGATATACGTGTATGTGTATAGGTATGTATAAATATATTCACAGGTTTAGACATTTATCATTCTCAGTCGGTATTAATTTATTAGTTTCTATATCGGCGAGAAATCTTTTGCATGTAAATTGATATTTGTCAAAAAATAAAATGCATCGAAATGCATCACGCAGTGCGAATTATAGACTAGCTGAAATTCATTTGCACGTGACTAATATTTATACGCGTTCTGTGTACGTCGCTCGGGTGACATTTCCTTTTTCATACGAGACACCCAGGTTCGTTTTGTAGGTTTTTTTGGAAAATTTGAATTTTTTTAAACTGAAAAAAATTGCATCCCTGGACGGACAGGTACTTTACGTAATATAGTGAAACGTCGCATACACAGTTCACGTTGAATATATGAATAAATTTTTTATTAAAAAATTCACTTTTAACGATCGATAACAAAATGGGGGATTTAGTCGAAATTGAAAATCAAAATCTGTCGCGTGTAATATATGTAATATATATATAAATAACATATATCGAAAGTCGGTTTATGTCTGATTTTAACGAATCTTAAGAAGCTACCTGGTGGTTTCGCGTGTGAACCGAGCCTAAATGTCATTGGATACCAGAAGTAACGATGAAGGAAGAGCGAAGTTAAAATCTTAATTTCTTACTATAAGAGAATTTTTTTCCTATTGATAAGCTTTCGCGAGAAGATCTGTGACCACGTGGCTTTTTCTCAATATCCCAGCGAGGTCATCTTCGTGGAATTAAGCACGTGGCTTACTTAAACTTGCGTCAATTGTTCAATCCTACATGCGAAGTACAGTCACTCGCGAATTCGTAATTCGACGCTAAGTTCAGTATAAGCCCGATATACAGTAGGATCGATACACAGGGTGTGATTTAAGTCAATGGGATTTGAAAAAATTTTATTTTTTATTTTTATCAGTCGTTATATTTTTTAAGGTCATAGATAAAGATCCACGAGGGAAGAAAAAAAAGATTTTTTGTCGTTGACTGTACTAAAGTAAAGCTGTGTAATACAGATAAGGGCTCTAGTTATCGAATGCCGCGCTAATCGATCCCGAGGTCACGCGTGTCAGTTGCAATTCTTATCAGTAAACGATACCGATAACTATCAAGAGCGTCAATACGAAGAACCTTCGCTTGCCAAAAAAAAAGTTCCCTGCGTCACATTCCTGCCAAATTGAATTTGCGTAATCTGATTAAGCGAAACGGAGGAACGTTCGAGTTTTGAAAAAAAAAAGTTTTCGCTCTTAACAAATTATCAAAAAACGTGCTTATTTGTAAAATATATAAAAGAAACTCGAACCCGTAAACAGGAATGTACATTGAAATGAGATTTTGCAAATGACTAAACCATCCAGTGTCCTTGACGCGAAATCTTGTACGGAAATTAAATTTGCAAATGAAAAAGGAACGAATCGAACGTCCATAATCGCACTGGACGGATGTATTGAACGGAATTGTTTACTTGCGAATACGATTGCACCTTACGCGCCATTACGTGGCGAATGAATAATTCGCGACTCGTGCCCCGTAATATTTGCAATTATTATTTGCAAATAACAGCGCGCGTACACCGAGCTCCATCTTGCACCAATGGATGCACAGCGGCACTATACATCATTTAGATTATACATTGTTCGCCAATCTTACGACGGTGCAAAATTAAGTATGCGAAATTTTCGCGCGAATTTTTACAGTCAACAATATATAGATATATCTACTAACGTTAAAAATTTCTGCCACCTCCACCATTGATAACGCGCCAAAAAGAAAAAATCTAATTGAACCAAAAAATCCTAAAAAAAACCATGGACACGCACAAGCCTTATCGTGGTACGATATACCACATAAAATTTTGGTTAAAAATTTTTCAAAATTATTTTCAAAAATTAACATTCAAATACCTTTCAGTGGTCCAATAAATTCTAATGGAACGTGCTTCGAAGGAGACAATGGAATTCCAACGAGGATCGAATTATAAATTATAATACTGAACACCAATCTCCCCCTCCTACCCCCTCGCCCCCCTGCCCCCCCGCCCCCTCCGGCGCTCTTCGTCCCGACGACGCTCGCTAATGTAATATTTGACCGTATCCCACATGTACGCACTCCTTCACGCACTCGGACGTACAACCGTTGCTTATATTAGCGCACACGCATCGCAACCAGTGGCTGCCCGACCATCCTCACCGACAGACGCTTTTCGCATAACGCTCAGGACTTTGGCGAAAGTGCCATTTCGCGAGTTCGCCACTTCGCAAAGTGCCCATTAAAACCGTAAGGAGACGCGCGAGGTGGGTAGCGAGGAGTCCAGTGAAAAGTTGAAGCGGGTCGAAGTTTTGCCGGGCCAAGAGAGAAAATAAAAGTGACACGTGAAATCGAGTCGAGAATTTTTGGATACTCGTAGAGTGACGTTTTTTTAAAAAAAATGAGATAGGAATGGAAAAAAGTTTATTTAAAAGAAAGTGAAATTTTTGGGGGATTTTTTTTTGCGACTACCGTTTTTTGTGCATTAGGGATCGAGCCTTTGATTTTTCTTTAACCTTTTTCTCTTTCTTTCTAATTCCATCCTCGCGTGTCCCAATCTTTTGGACTGACTCACACTGGACTGTGTCTCTCCGCTGCTGCATGCGACTGTCGCTGCCCTGTATAGCAGCCCACAGTCTTCCTCTGTCGCCTCCTTCTCGATCTCGAGGACTTAAAGTCTGGGCTATTTTCCGGTCTGAGCTGTCGCTGGCCTCGAGCCAGTATCGAATTACTCTTGGGACTGAAAAGGGACCTTCTTACGCTTGCTGTTGGAATATTCTATGGAAGTATAATCAGATGTTATATATATATGTATATATGTATATGTATATATATATACCAGAGAAGACTAGGGAACCCATAGCTCTCAGATATATAGGTCGACATACGATCTTTAACCAAAAACCAAACGTCTCGATTTCTATGGCTTTTCGGGCTATCAGTTTCTAAATTCATCTCTGCCATTTCTTTACGTTCGGACGAATGTACCTTCTGCCATCTGTGTGTGTGTACCCATAGTGAAAAAATTCGTCGAAAAGTAGATGCCCTAATATTATCATTATTATCTCCAAAGAAATTCGATCGCGCGAAACGTTTCAGGAATTTCAACGAAAATATAAATGTTCGGCTGTTCGGTATAGACTACAGTGATAACGATGTAGTGCGATTAGGATGCAATAAATAAAAATTTTTATTGACAAACGTCAAATACATAAAAACAAAATTTCGTTTATGCATACAAAGTTTATTTCGTCTCTTGCGGTTGAGAAGTAACCGGGTGATTCAACCTAATTGATTTATTGGATTGCACGAATAACCGACGTCACAAGGCCCCAAAGACGTTTCCGTGAACGGAGCTTAATAAGCTCTCAGAGAAAATCGATTCTCCTTTAAAGTTACGTTAACACGATTTCTTTTCTGTTTCTAAGCTTTGTCCCAGTATACGTATATAGTGCGTACACGTGTAGACCGGAAATGAGCAACTTGGTAACGACCTACCTTATGCTTGCTTATCTGCGCGAAAGAAAGGGGGGGGGGGCTAGGGGCGGAGGGGGGGGGGGAGTTATCTACCGACTCGGAACGAAACGATGAAACGACTATTTGGGGCAGAACTTGTTTCCCGTTTCGTATCGCTTAATTGTGAACGGGACGCCGGTCGCTCATGTGCGGAACAGGCTTTAGTCGTTTTGCAACGATATCGGATTATATCGCCGACGGACTATAGCCGGACTGTAGGTTAATTTAATATAGGGAACTCCCCTCCGAAAGTCTCTCTATACAATCTGGATGGACAGTGTGCACTCGACTTTACGAATGTCAACAGTCTCATTGCCTCGTGGCTGCTGGTGATTTTTCAGGATTTGTGAAGTCTTTTTTTTTTATTAATTTTATTTTCAATCTCTCGACTCGATTTTCGCTGGATTTATGGGGGATCGAAGGAATTTCTTTGGAATGAGAAAATCTTTTTTTATTTATAGATTTTTTCAGTTGGTTAACGGGGTATTTTCGAAATGTGAAGTGGACCCTGAGAACTTTTGTGAACTTTTTGTGAGATCTTGGGGCTCTTGAATTTTTTTTTTATTCGGTTTCTATTTTGGGACCGGTGGATTTTATTTATGTGGTAAAATGTCCATGTGCTCCCTGATGCCGGTGTCGCTGCAGGATATTTTGGTAATTATTATTTGTATGCTTGTTTTTATTTTGGTAGTGTGGTAATTTTGTTTTTGATTTTTTTTAGCGATTAATCGTTTTTTTTTTGGAAATTAACGTAAAAATTTACCGTGGTACAGACTATTTTGTGGTCAGTCTTTTTTTGGGGGAATTATTTGGTATTGAGAAATCTAGAATCTCATCACCGTGTTCTCCGTTGTCTTTGCCAAAAGTCTTAATGGCGCTTTGATAAAAAGTGGTTAGGTATTTCAAAATCTTACATCTGCGATTTTACCTTGGCTATTTTTGTGTACTCTCGCCGGGGAACCAGTCAAAATAAGTTTTAAACTGTTTTCGCGATAAATTAGGAAACTCCGTCTTTACGGGTTTCAAGCGACGGTGGAAGAATGCGCAGATCCTTTTTTTTTAGATCACAGACTATTTTGCGAATCTACTAACGAAGCGTTTTTGCATCAATATTTTTCCACGCTGTATAAGCATCCACGAATACCACGTGCAAAAAATGTATGGAGAATGGAATAATAGGCATCGCGACGCCGTAATACGTCTGCGTATTTTAACGCAATCGATTTTCACGTTAGAAGTCTAAAAACTATGTAAAAAGTGTAATCGGATATTTCCACATTTTTTTATTAAAAAAAAATTAATGACTCCTCCAGTTCCATTCAGAAAGGTCCAATCATGCATATGTGAAAAATTTCGCATATGAATCCGCGCAGCACGCACATACCTGGAAGTGGGCACGAAGCATGCAAAAAGAAATCCCGTGGCTTTGCGATTATTATTGGCAATCGCGGACAAACAGGTTTTGCGAGAAAAAAACATACAAAAAGGGAACACATGCAAAAATCACGGGACGATGTCAAAAATTCGAAAATTCATTTCAATCTTGAACAGTAGAAACGAGAGCACCTGCTATCGGAAAAATTGCACGAACATATTACATATACATATATGCTCAGTGGTAAAACTCCAAATACAGTCACAGCCAAAATATGAAGTATTAAATAAATCCATTCAGATAACAATATTTTTATCAGCTGTCAGTTCAAATTGATTCTACCGCGTCATAAATATACGTAGAAACGTCACTTCGTCGAAATTTCCAATAAGTCAGATCGATTAAAGAAAATTTCGGAATCTCCGTAACAACTAAAATTTCAGTGATCCGCAGCAACATAATCTACAAGGTCGATAAAGCTACGAGGAAAGATTAAAAAAATACATGAAAATGTAAAAACAAATAAGCGGAAGTGGCTTAGCAGTAACGTCGAACAGACTATACGCGTTTCGGTTCACGTATGGTTTCACGGTTAAAACTGTTATCCAGTAGCATGACAGTGGTGTGCAGAGAAAAGGGGGATTCCCCTCGCCACTGTTAAGCAGTATAGATAAAACATATAACTCGATTACAGCTTCTTAAGTATTGTACGAGTTCCTTGTGTCAAATACAATGTCAATAAAAGGTTTAACACACACGTGCCATTTGTCATCGCTCGTCGCGTGCAGGTCTTTCCTTAAAAAAAAAAAAGATGCTAATTTTGAAAATTCCTAAATTTCCCGCCAAACACGTCGACTCCGATCCACCTAGGATCAACGACCTGCACTTAGCGCTCTACGCTCCTGGCCGACTCGATTTGGTATTTTCGCTCGCGGTTTCGCATGATATTTTCGTTTCTGGCACAGGGCTGAGACCTATATTGCTCGTTGGCTTGCATTTCCGTGCGTTACGCAATGCACGCGGAACTTACTAAATTCATACGAAACCCTTAAGCACGATTGTAGCCGTATGACAATCCATTGGGTTGTAAGTTCGGCTGTGTAGTCAATAAAGGCTGGTACACATGCTTGCGATAAATCCAAGGCCGGGACATAAGAGAGAGGGAAGAAGCAAGTTTACGGGAAGAATAATTAATAAAAAATATTGTAGTAAATTATTATTATATATTTGTAAATATTGCATATTTTTCTCTTATGCTCTACCCACAGCACCTTGCATTCACTCGGTGTTCACAAATATGATATTTCACGTCCGTGTAGTATAAGGTGACTCTTTTGTTCTCACCGAAGCGACGCAGTACGCACTCGCGAAATTGCGTAATGGGCGGTATGTGGCACGCACGGGAATGCGTGCACATCCAAGTCGACGATTCTCATTAGCTTTAGTCGCGAGAGTCGCGAAACAAAGGCTGTTTGCGTAACGCAATGTTACTCGGCCAATCAGCTGTCACCAAACGGTCGCACATTTACTTAGTCGGAATTCGTCCGGTCGTGGTTGCAGTGCTGTAACAATAGAGCAGCAGTCCCCCATTGGAAATCCGGATAGATCGCAGATCTATCGATCGACAGCTGATACGAGACAAAGCACCAGGGATACACACGATAAGCAGTGAAACGAATTGTCGATTATTATCAAAATTCGCCATCTCTCGGTTCGCGTACGAAACTCCGTATAGTGGCGGGAAATTTGATTTTTTTTTCCCTTTTTGCTATCGGTGTCTTTTTTGTTACGTATTTTCAGATTTTTTTTTCATCTTGTTTTTCGCATTTTCTTATCTCTTTCATTGCGAATCTTATTTCGCCACGCGAAATACCGTTCGCGATTAGCGACTATAATTTGACGTCTTGTCAATGAAAATTTGTTATCAGGATGATAATGAAATTTTTTGTGAAATACTGTGAATTCTTCAGCGTCAAGTTTTCCTCGGTGAGAACTCTTTGGTATTATTACTTTTCAGTATAAAATATATATGTATATACAGAAGTGTCAGGACTAACCCCACTGCCCGAAGTCCGTTTGATTTCTATGATAAAACCGAGTGATGCTTTAGTTTCTGATTAACCCTATATGTAGTATTTACAGTGATTTTCATAGCGACGAATAAGGCCGTCCAATAATCTCAAGACGATTCGTCAACGCGATGATCGATTCGCTTGAAATGGCGCGTGGATTCAATTAAAGTGATTAATGATACAGGAAATTGATAACGAAGGGTACAGCTTCGTGTCTTTGGAAAATTTTATTACCACGGTTTTATGTTTTATGCAAAAAATGGAATGCATGAATCTTCTTAATATGTCATTTCCACGTGATTCGTCGGCGATCTTGAAATTTTATTCAGCGAGCTTCATGCTGCTTAACGGTAAACGAAGAACAGGTAAAAATCAAGTGCGTCGGGGTTTAGCATTAATTAAAAATTTTTTTGCAAAATTTTCACCGTCGAATATAATTGACCTGCAAATTTCTCACGCACATTTAATTTCTCGTTAAGTACACGTCCTTATTCATTCGTTGACTCCTCTTAACGATCAGTCAAGAAAAAACAAGCGACCCCACTAAGAGCTGCGATGATCGAGCAGGCGTTTCGTTATCGCCGAACGTAATGCCGGGTTCACAAGAAATAACGAGTAACTAAGAAAAAAAAATGGTGCCCGAGGATGATATTTAAAAAAAAACACACATTGACCCTCCGGATGGAATCCTAACGAAAGAACGTCATTGTGCGAGACGGTCGCTCAGTTATCTGTCGCGCGTGCGCGTTCACAATCTGCGATAAAATATCCTACTCCGCGAAAGGTCGCCGCGCGTGCTCCTCGTTGACCAGCTAAATTCATATCGTCGCGATAGTTCGTTCGATCGCGTGAATTATCACGCTTACAGAGTACCACGTTCCTTTTGTCTCCGAGGGCCAAGGACCTCGAATTATTGATAAGGTTATCTAATCGCAGAAGCCGTCATTGCACGCGTCCTCTCGAATTTTTCGTTTCTACAAAATCATTCACAAGGCTCACCAGCCCTGACCACGTCCAAGCATGGGAAGTATCGGTAGTGAAAAATTTCCCATGCGAATTCGAACCTCTTGAATTTTTAATTTTGACTTGATTTTTTAAAAATCACTTTTTTTTATAATTATTTTTATAATCACACGATCGATCTATCCAGTGTAAATGGTGCTAGTGGCTGTATAATTAATATTATTGTTATATTAATTTATCACACGAATCCCATACGCACAGGACCAACTATAAAGATGTCGTGCTGCCTGCATATAGACGATTCGTCGTAACTCAACGATTCGTGACTTCGAAATGAGTCACGCGCAGGCGCGGGCGCACGTGCCCTCCTGGTTTTCCTAGAAAATCTTAATCGGAGCAGAACCGATCTTTAATGCCGGGCAGTTCCGCTGCACCGAAGATCCTATTATCATTGGCCGTGCACATTCGGGTACTGTAATTGATGAATAAAAAAATGGATAAAAAATTTGTAAAAAAAATTGCAAGTTGTATAACCTTGTAAATATGGACGTTAGAAGCAAGTGAAATTTTTAATCGATGGAAAATCATTTTTATTGGATAACGATGATAACGGCAATTTCCACGATGACGAGTTAATAATGCGCAATGAAAACTCAACGAATAACGAGTTTATGATAAACGGTCGTTCGATCGATCGGCCGTGATTCACTGTCCCATGTATCGACTGGTAATCGGTTGGACAATTCCAAGAATTCAATATTCTACATGAAACTTATACACGTGTTCTGATTTTCTTTGTTTATTTAACTCTATTGTTTAAAGAAAAAAAAGAAATCGAACAAAGGATCTCGTTACGGAATCGCGTGAATAAATTATTTTCCAATTCGCACGTCTCGAAAACCATAGTGATCGATATTGACATCTCGAGTATCTATACAAGTATATATACATTATACATATGTATACTAGAACAAATGGTATCTATGATTAATGAGGCTAATTAAATTATACGTGCTAGGCATTAATTAACGAACAGATGCGGCGTTATCGCGTGCATTCAACCGATAGTCATTAAAGCTTCACAGATTTTTCTTAGTTTGTACATGAATATTCAGATATGGATGTCCCAAGACAGAGACTGACTTTGACAATAGTCAAATTCGGGAACTAATCGTTCCGATTGGTCGAGATCCTTACAGCCGATAACTCTTGTCATCTCCCTCGATTCGTCCCTTTGAACCAAACCGAGAGCGTTCCTCAGCGAATCGGTACGTAACTCCTGGAGATCCTCCACGGCCGCTTCCCCAGGGCATCGGGCGACAGCTGGGCACCACATCCTGAACCCGGGTCAGGGTGTTCCGCCCCTGGCCTCACCCGTACCAAAACTGCACCTCCGCCCGCAGCCCTTTGCCTCCCTCCAGCGGGGCGCCGGTATCTCACCCGGAGCTCTGCCGGTCCAGAGACGTCTCCGTCGGGTCCTCTCCTCTCCAGGGCAACTCGGCACGTCGAGACTATCTCTCCACGGCAGATTCGAGCACCTCGACCTCCACTCGACAATAACAAATCTTCCGAGAGCTTCGGCGTAACCGTACGAATCGACCCGAGAGCGCAGCTTCCGATCAGGATGGCGACTCGAAGGGAACCGGAAATCGAGAACAGTTATCCGAATCGGTAGCTGGAGTCGCCTTGTGACCGTGAGTCGAAAAACCACGTGACAATATATAATCGTAATCGTTCAGTGTGAATGAAGCTTTATACATTGAGAACTCTCCAATGAGAATGCACCGAATAACGTGGTCGCGTTCGATTGCGTTTCCGTAAACACATCGTTCAGGGTCAACGTCGATGATCTCTGCAGTCGATATCTAGTTATCTTTTGTATGAAAAATATTTTTCAGCGCCACTATTTTTGGCAGCCACTATCGACCCTTGCACTCGCTAATTATCTACAGAGGTCAAGGTAGGCCATGCCTCGTATACGCACCATCATTGACGTTTTGTCTCTCGGTTATCATTTAAAATTCCCGCCAATTATTACCCTACCGTTAAATTAGTATTTATGCACGTTGTAGTCGATCATTTCGATACAAGGCATTCCACAAGCAACAAGGTTATCCTTGTACGACGTTAGCCGACGTCTTTGATTACAGACGAATTGCGAAAACGGTGTTTAAGATTTAAAAAAGGGGTAGAAGTAGTACAAAGAAAAAGTGAAAGTCCCAACGAGAATAGTGGAAATGTGCACAATGAGTTGTTTCATTGAAACTGCCAGGTGTGTAATAGTCTTTATCTAGAATCAGAATATTGAGCAATCTAGATTCTCGTTGGCCATTGCTCGTTGCAGTGTAAAGAGTATAAAAATTTTTTTAATCCTTACTTATACCTACCGCCATCTTTTTTTATCCTTCTCTCAATTTGTTTTCACCAGTCTCGAGCACTTTCGAACGCTGCCTTGACCGTATTTACGGTTTACTGATCCTTGGTCATTTTCAAAGGAGCCAATTGATTCCGTGCCTCCGTACCTACTCGTACCACGTGATTTACGTACGTTTGCACACAGTCGATCCACTTACACACTTCGCGACGAATAAATGGACTATACCTTGAAAAGAAGCACGTTTGATCACTCAGGGTGACCCTCGGGAACTTAAAGCGCTTTAAGCGATAAGACGAGGCTGCAGCCGCGTTAATCCTATGCAGGTGGCAGTCACGTTTACCAGCGACGCTTTAGGTTATGTGTACGTAGAATATGGGAATGTTTTTCTGGAGTCTTGTAAACTCGCCTTTGTTATTCAGCGATATTATCAAAGGGCCGGGTCACAATATCGCGGCAGCGTTGCGACAGAGAATAGAAAGAAAAGATTGCCGTGAAATTGGGTAAAGGATGTAATTTCTTTGGTGGAAAATTTTTTTAACGTCGCTGAGAATTAACCTTCGGCGTATCCGTCGGTAATGCAGCTTGGCGTCTGGCTGTTTTACCGACCGAGTTGCGGGCTACTAATGACACGTGCTTTTTAACTACCGGCCAGTCTGATTATTCGTTGACTTTTCGTACGATCAACGCAGTTCGCCTAATCCCCCGTAACGGGGCAGACGTGCAAAAAGATGAGACCTGGACAAAGGACCGTTGAACCAGAGCGTCGCGACGCGTCTTATGCGCTCGCTGTAGATTGATACGACTCTGACCGAGTTGCGGGTAGATAACCCGTGAGAAACTGTGAGGTGATAAAAAAGAATGAAGGAAAATAGAAAGAAACGTAAATTGACTAGACGAGACTGAAAAAAAAAACGAAAAGGATTCGTACTTCGTATCGAAGGATCGCGACGCTGCTGCCACCTCTGTCTCTTTCTAACAAGCAAATAATAAGAATCCAGCCGACGAGAGAGACAAGGAAAAGACTAACCAAGTATATACGCGGGTCCATCGATCTGGACTCGTTGACCTCGAATATTCGCAAGCTGGAACGGAATTAACCCGCTCTGCGAAAAAGGCAAGGCGAGTCCTCAAACGACTCAGGTTCGGGTTCATTGAATCGAGAATGGAGTTCGTGGAACTGGCATGCGCTTTCAGACAGACGGGAAATCTAACCTGACCTATCGGACTGTGATAATTCTCATCGTAACTTTGAAATATTATTTCGCAATTTTTCTCATTCTCGTATACATATTTTTTATTATGTTTTTTTTTACTCCAGACAATATTAATCTAGCACGTTCATAAAGCTGTAAGGGATGTTTATGTTTTTTGTACGCTTGACAGGGGTTCGTTATTTATGGTTTAATACATCATGTAAAATTGGTTCGTTCTATACAGAGAAAACTGACAAAGCACTTTATGATGAAAGCCCTCGGATATCCCAACCCCATATGAGCTTTGATTTTTTTTTATTCACACCAGAAACGAATTTAGGTTAAATGTCAGAACGCCCGTGGTTAAGTACACGATATCCCAACTTCCTTTCGCCACAGGGAATTACATATCCAGCCACTCGGTACTCGCCATCATACTCCGGTAAATATTTATGCCTGATCCACACGATACGACCATCGGTCGTTACGTTGTAACAGGGAATAAGCGCCCTATTCGTTACCACAGTCTAAATAAATAAAACGTCAAGGGGTTGTCGCGTAATATAAATCTATTATTTCTCATTGGTCTTGTGGAGTCACCTTAATGAGCACGATGAACTTTGTTACTGGCTAGAAATACGAAAAAAAAAATTAGAGATAAAAGTCATTTTACGGAAAGACCGGGAGCAATTGACACGGTGTTGATGGGACGGGTGGGGTGGGAAGGGGATATCTCATTAAAAAGTTTCCTTAAAGGCTGCCAACCCAACAAACATTGAGCGCGCACTGCTTGAAAATTGCTAATTTTTCTTTTCTCTTTGTTTCAGGTGAGTCTGACCTGTAGAACCCCTGGCGGCGGATCTTGGTACTAAAAGGATACAGAGGTCGCTCCTTTTCCTTTGTCTCAGAAAAATATTTGTATGTTGGACGATGGAATTTTAATTTTTTTTTTTTATTACTCGTTAGCAATCGTGAGAAAGGTCGTCCGGAACTGCCAGGTATATTTTGACTTGTTAATTTTATTGGAGAATCTTTAAAATCTTTTTGAGAAACACTGCTCGGCGATGTGATGGTTTACACGAGCACAGCCACCCACGCGACTGATGTTGGTACATAAAATCCGTTTAATTAGCTCTCGCGCTGTGTGTCAGGAGTTAGTAGAAGAGCTCTTTGTTGATAATGGTGGGTTGTGAAGATTTTTTTGTTATCAGTCACCCATAACGCGTGTCCTTGTTACAGTAAATCGAGCGAGCTTTAAATCGTTCCAATGGAAAGACCAGTGGATACTTACCGTGAGTGCGAGAGAGATGAACTTATGCGCACTTACGCGTGAAAGACAGAGACGTGTATACTGTTTCTTAAAAAACAGGGTATAATTTTATCTCTCGAATAATTAGCTGCGTTTTCGATAAAAAAACTTGAATGGGCGTAATACTTTAATCGCTTTCAGATAATCGGGCAATCCGATCGTTTTGGTCTTTGAACTTTGCCGTCGAATTGAAGTTCTATACCCTGGTCGAAATTGCGGATCCCAAAGGATGGTTTGGTCGTTGCGGCTTGAATTGGGTTTTGGAAAGTGGGTCAGAAAAGTCCAGATCAGAGCAACCAGCCAGTTTCGCTTAGACCGTGGCTCTGCTTAAGTGGCTCTATAAATAAAAGTTAGAGTCCATTCGAGTGAATTTTCACTGGGCACTCTTAACTGCTTAAAAATACTCTTTAACCGGGGATACTATCTATCCTAGATATCCATGTTCGTTGGTAGGTGCTGATTTGTGGAGTTGGGATACGGTTTGGGTCTGTATATAAAAAAAAAGGTTGAAATCGGGGATTTTCGAAAATGAGATGATTCTTGAAAAATTTTTGTTTTTATTAATCAAATAGGTAATATCGTACGGATTTTTATTGTTATCGTTCATTCGATTATAATTTGTTACAAAAAATCGAATTTTTCATTAAAATTCATATGTCCGACCAGTAACGTATGTATCTTGCAATGTTTTGCTCGCTCCTTTCACATGGAAACTCGGCTTGTTCGCGACTGCGCATCTGGTGCAAAGTGCAGCTATTACCCAGATCCCGGCTTTCTCTTATCTCTCAATTAATTAATTCCCACATGTATAATTGCGACAGTAAACGGTCGAGGAACGTAACGATTGAGTGTAAAAAATTTTTTGAAAAAAAGTAGTGCAGTAATTTAATTGATTTACTACACAGTACTGCGTATACCGATACGCATCGGCGCGGTCGCTGCGTTGTAAACCGATTGGAATTTTCGCGAAGTCCGTCGCAGCTGTGCGAAACGAGTCCAACGAACTCCGATTCGCGTCGATTCGACGAAAAACAAGAAAATTCCAAACGCGGAGAGGAGGGCGTCTTAACCACACTTTCGCAGCGACGCCACTCGATGCAGCCGGGCGTCGACGTCGGGCGTCGCTACGTGAATCACAGCTCGTGTAAACCGTGCCACGAATGTTATTCAAAGAAGTGCAGGTATACGCTTTAATAAAAAGAAGTGGGTCGTTGCAGAGAAAAAAAACTGGAATTTTTCCATCTAACGACGACGCCCGGCGTCGTTGTTCAAAATTCATCCGACGCACTTCGCTACTTCTCTCGCTACCTTGGTGCACGCTGGCTAAAATTTCTTTGCACTCTTTTCGTTATTCTACCCTTTTGCTCTTTCCAGGACTTTTATCTATCCCGACACTGACGTCTAAACCCATTATGTATGGCATTTGTTGTTTGACTTTGTGCAAAAAAAGGAAAAGAATTTATGTCGACGTCGCCACAGAAGGACGCGCCTAGTGTTTTACATTGTAAAACCTGAATATCCGGACTTGAGATACAAGAATTCCGCCATCTTGGCTACAGTAATACTATCGCGCGCTACATTCGCTGTAAGGTGCGCATGGAAACAGGCCTTATCGTTTGTTTCTCTCTCTGTACACTGTGTACGATAAAAAAGTCTTCGGGCTGGCAGTACGTAAAGTACGCAGTACACGTGTGACTACGTGGCAACACGTGTGACTGGTACTTGTATTGCAAGGCATAGGCGTGGAATTTTGTGGATTTCAAAAATTTGTCTGATACGTTGAAATTTTTCAAAAAAATTTGTATGAGGATTTTTTTTTTTTATAAATCGCACATTTTTCTCGGAACCATTTTGTCACTGACCTAGGCTGTTTCGTGGGTCCTTATGGGCAACTGTGGGAAATTCTAAACGACTGGTTTTATGGATTCTTGATTTCAGTGTGGAATTTGTAGTTGGGGTTGTAATTAATTAACATTGGGTAATTAGTCGCTGTGTATAGGAAGTATGGCAGAAATTAACGAGCTGGTTTAGCAAGGTATATACACACGTGGTACATGCGATACGCGTGGAGTTCAGTGTCCCGTTTGTTCAACGTTAATTTTATTAATTGGCTTACAAGTGTTGTCTTGAATTTTGAGATGGTTGAGTAAATTTTGGATGCTGAGATTTTGATTTTTTTCTTGGGTTTTTTATCGTCTTTTTTTGCGAGGGTATAAAAGTTTTGAAACGTTGAGAACTTTTCGCACGTTATTTAATTCATTGAATCTGGTGGATCCGATCTGTCGCTGCTAATTAACTGTGTCAAATTGGCTTAAGTCGTCTATCGGAAATCGATGCCATTAAAATAATAACGGCGAATCATTGCGAATAAAACGAGAAGGTTTAATAATTTGGCGATAATATTTTATCCGAGTTCCGAGAGAGAGAATTTTTTTTCACGTCCGGAATCTTCACGTGCTTTTGACTTTGCGTGGCGCGACGAATATTTTGGTGCCGTTATCCACGTCTAGGATTAAATTCGCGAATTCTTTTTTTTTTCTTTCGCCAATTTCATACCTGCGAATCAGTTGTTTCGTGTTAAGCGAAAACCGTTGTACCAACGAGCGTGATGATGGATATTATTCTCCATGAAAAAAAAATCCAATCAGAAAATTCGCACGTGCAAAATCATAATTGGCGAAAATAAAAATTTCTAAAAATCTTTCAACCGTTTCAAATTTCAATCTGCACAATCACATACCCCTCCTGGTAACATCTGCCTTTCGCGTGGGACGTGCAAATTTTTGCAAATCCACCAACGTGGGCGACGCGCCCAAATATGGTCCCACGTGCACCTACGTGCAACCCATTAGCTCCTGAAAAAGCTCTTTTGTTACATGGAGACGCATCGATACGTTAGAAAGTATACCATTGCAACAATACAGCATAGCAAAAAAATTCGCAACTAATGGGGTTAATGGAAAGGTCAGATTCGTGTCAGAACCTATATTTAAATTGGCCATTACCCCCTGTACCAAATAAATATATATTTATATAAATATAAAATAGCTTTGAATAAAAAGCCATATTCGCAAAAAAAATTGTTTAGTATTCCTAAAAATCCACTGTCAATCGTGCGAAAAAAATCCGTGAAGAAATCAGCACAAAATTAAATTCGCAAATTATCTTTTCGCAACAGTCGCAACCATTGCGAATATCGTGCGTAGGCTGCAGATCATCGCACGGAGATAAACGTATGTGTAACGTACGACGTATAGGCATAATATATTCGCACACTGTGTTATTCATTCATAAAAACCAACTTGCCGGTAAGTGACGGCTCGTATGTACGTTCCCCATACCTGGTAACACGTGGTTAACCGTTACGTCACCATTTTTCATTCATACTTTTCTGTCGCGCTCATTAGAGATCTGCCCATATATACAATCTGCATAAGGTGACTATGACTCACGCCGTTCGATCTCTCAACGCTCTCTGAGAAAGCCATTGGGATTCTGCACGAGCGGCGAATCGAATGATACATAGAGCGTTTCAAGGAAATCTGACATTACCGAATGACGAAGTATCCACAGTCATCGAAACTGACTTACGTAGTTATTACGATGTTAAAAAAAATACTTTCAATTCCAAAAACTCATTGGTATAAGAACCGGAAGTGAATTCCAGGAGAAATAATAAAAAATATCCGTTCTCCGTTTAAATGCAAAATAACGTTATAAACGCGCAATCCTTGCGTACACTATGATTCACAATTAATTTATTGGCTAATTGACTTCCGGTGACAGTTGCCGAGCGTCGGGTCAGCTGATAGGTTTAAGTGAACGTCAAGCGTTATCGGTAACGTCACCGGTGAATTTTAACAGCAAGATTTACTCTTATCACTCTTATCTTCGCTGCAGTGATAAAGTTGTACGATATATATGTATATTCATGTTTTTCGATAACTCGATAATATTTGTCAGAACTAAACAATTTTTTTACGGCACTTTCCGGAAGTTAATTGTATATCAGGATTATGCAGTTCGCGATAGATGGCGCCACTGTCGTGAAATTTCTTAGTTTTTATGAATAACAGTTTCGCGTTCATCCTAATGCAATTTTCGTCTTGTTAAACATTTTTATGACGCTTCGCTACGTAAAGACCGGAAATGCAGGAAACAAAGTCGTAAATATTTTATTGAAACTTCCACGTCCGATGTGGCGGTCAGATTTTTGAGTTTGAGCATAGTCGCGAGGACGGGTAAGAAAATTGAAGAAAATATAATTTTCAAAAATTAGATACTATATGTAGGCCATACCAAGTCGCTCACGTGAATCTTGATTTTAATAGTCGAAAAACAAAAAATCAGGGTCGCGTGTAACAGGCTTTAAAAATTTTGTTAGGAGAGCCAGTCAATTAATTTTTTTCTCTATCTCCTCCTCTCTATTATTTTTCTCTATTTATCCTACTGTGCTCTATTTCGAGCACGTGAGATTCTTGCGGTCCATAAGCCTCTCTCCTTTTTCGAGGTTCCTCTCCGTAGATAACTTTCTTTCTTTTTGTATTTTCTCTCTCTCTCTCTCTTGTTTCCTTTTTTTTTTCTCTTTGCTTTTCCAACGTGGAATGACCTGCGACGCACGTATCTATTTTTCCACCACGCACGTGTCTCTGGAGGGAATAAAAAATCTGAGGGAATTACGTGCGCATCTATGCTACGTATTATAATATATATATGTATATATATACATGTATACATACTATTGATTTTGTCGTACGGGATAAAACGGTAGTATATAGAAAAATTCGCGCAGACAGTAGTAGAATTCTGAGAGTCCGAAGTCGCTCGTTGTGGATTCGCCGTAACGCAAAGCGTCTCTGCTGTTTTAAGAATTCAGAAGGTAACGGCCACAGGTTTAGATATTTAAGAAACTCGGGATTTCCTATCTCTTTTTTTTTTACAATCGTATTCCGTTTCTTGCCTACGAGTGACTCGACTCCAGTGGAATCTTCCTTTCATCTGTCCGACGCACCGACTGGCAAATTGCAGTTGCGTTGTACTGTAAATTTACCATTAGAGTTACATAATGCAATTGCACGGAATAAAAAAATATTTATGTGAAAACATATGTAAAACTCAAAATTCGATCATTTTTGATTCTGCATAGATCCTGTGGAAACGTCAGAAACAAATGATGCCGTCATATAAATAGCACAGAGATATTGGAGAATAAATAATACATAACCTCGAAACTGTGTCGGTAAAATTTCTTTTCTTCTCTTTTATCTCTCCAAATTATAAGAGCCTTTGGTCTGACTTTCATATCGCGCAGCGAAACGTATCGAATTGTAATAACGTTAAAATTGCCCTGAACGATGAGCCCAAGTGCCTATATCCGACGACTTTCCATGAAATTGCCAATAGAAAGAAAACGAAACTGCATATTTTTTTGTCATACATAAAAACGTGTATACTATTTGAATCGTAAAATGCTATACCCGATCCATGAATCAATGTATTATTTCAGATTTAATTAAACTAACAGCTTTTGAATATGACAGATAAAATTTCGTGAAAAAGATTAAGAAGATAAAGCGACGAGAAAGAATCTCGGAAGAACGAATTATGTAAAATTTCCAAGATAGTGCTTTCCAGTTTCACTGATAACAGAGACTTTCACTTATACGGTTATCTTATCTCGAATCATTCCCGGTATTCGGATAGGACTAAAAGCTCGCGAGTCGTCTCGAGCTGTCACTGTCGCATACCTGAAATTCTTAGACAAGGCAGGATATGACGTTGAGAAATCAGGAACGAAGATGACAGAAGGCCGATGCAATCAAACTGGAATGGGAATGTAGATGATAAGGGTTAAGCGTGAAAGATAAAAAGAGTCATCTGTAATCTATACGGTAAAGTCAGCCAGGTATATAATATACTTCAGTACGTTACGCAATTAGCAGTTGAGGTTAGGTAAAGTCGGCCATCTTTAATCTGCCATCGTGTCCCGTCAATGCAATTACATTTTCTATTTCCTTAACTGGGTTTGGCCACTGCTTCGTTGTACCCCGTTGGAGGTACATAAAGCGTAATTGTCTCAGGGCTAATTTCTTTGCTAAAACGTGACAGCACTGCCGGGTCTTGAGCACGGCTGAAGTCAATGCCACTGTGTCACCTTGTCTTGCGAAAGGAATTACATTTCCTATTTCCTTTCCGAGACGATGCCTCGTTACGGACGTGAGTATGAGTCACCTCGTGTTCCGTCTCGGGACGAAAGTATTCTGCTCGCGATCACGTTCTTACATTCCAGATATACCGACGAGTTGTGCATACGGGGATACTGTGGATAAAAAAAAAAGAATGCAGAAACAGACAGACGCTAAGCATAGACTAGAGTAAAGCAGAAGAAGTCTGTGTGACTTGAAGTGAATTTAAATTGTAAGCTACAGGACGATTGGATAATTATAGAAAAGACAAATTGAAATTACGGCTAAAGAATGTTACAGGAAAGTGTAAAATCGATTTAAAAAATGCTCACCGGGTATTGTGCTAATTTTCGTAATCGATGACTGTAGATTTCTCGGACCTAATTTACAGGTTATACGTGTCGTCGTACTGAGTCGTCATACAGCGCCACGGGAAGACAGCGAACTACAGGAGTGAGTAAATAGATAGATATTCGTATCGTATCTGTATTCGGGTCAGACTATATAGATATATACCGTTGTAATTCCTGAGGGCAGTCGCTCTTACCAGTCTTCTTTGGTTATTTGCTTTTATCCGAGTCATCGCGAAGCATAACAAAGCATAACAAAGGCCACGAGGATGCGCGCATGCGCAGAGCGGGGGTCCGCACACACTGACCATGGCTAACGCGACAGTCCTGGAACGTGCGCCGGCATAATGGAAGATTTGCACACTCCCATTGTCCACTTACGGTCAAAGTCCCCGAGCGTAACAAGAGACAGAAAAAAAAGAGGAACGTATTTTATTCTAACGAATGGAAGCTACGAGCACGCACGGAATATAGAGGCGTGAACTTACGTCGTCATGCTCCAGGTAATTTCCTTGTTGTCTCTGTGGACACTCTTCGAAAAATTCTGCTCGGATCACGATTCTTGCCACTCTAGCGGCACTCGGTGTAACTATAATAATGGCGGGCGACCCGTTATAAAGGGCCTCTCGTTACTACGTGACCGGGAATGTACATTGAGAATTTACGAGACGCTTCTTTGGAGACCCTGCACGTGAACAGAGAGGTGGTGACAGTTGAGGAGAATTTAGTTTTAGGTTATGAACATCGGCAAACCTGGTTAACGCATACAAGACTTTTACGCGAGACTTTTAAAGCCTGGTTTACAATGGAGGGAAGGTCTTGCTAGAATCTGCCGACGGCGAGTCGAGGAACGAAGCGATTGAATTTTCTGCGGTTTTCAATGCAGTCTCGCGGTTGCTAGGTTATGTCTCGACGCGATAGCCGACGTTGTCGTCTACGCGCCATAACTTCGAAACATTGATCTTAGAGCCGATAACACGAGAACCCATGTACGCGAGCAGCGAGCCACTGGGCTGTTACTTACGTGCGGTTTCGCGCTCGCGGAACAAATCAAAATGGAAAAACATAAAGTAAACCGACGTATTCCAAAGGAAAAAGGAAGGCGTAGACTTCAGCGAACAGATTCTTCCGGTTTCTTACGTGCGTCTGCAGTTATTAAACTTTGACATGTCGGAGGTAAACACACGACGCCCTCGTCTATCCCAGCACAGTGAATTCGATGAAAGAAAACGAAACAATAGAAAACAGTCTTAATCGTATCTTCGAGGAAACACGACACCGGATTCTACGACCTTTCAATGACTTCCACCGCCACCAGAGTCGCCACTGTCGCACGTACGACGAACTTTAATCGAACTTGAAACAAAGTCGTCGCATCCAATTCAAAAAGTATACATTAAAATTTTCACGATAACTCTAGAAAATTGTTTCCACGTAACACCTTTTACGTCCTTTCCTAGAAACCCAGTCAACACTCCCCCCCAGTGCCAGAGACTCAACAACCCACCCCGAGCTGGGCTGTGTATGTCCTCTTCTTCTACGTACGAAAAACCTGATAAGAATAAAGCACTACCCACGTAACCAAATGTGCACACGTCCCAACACACGTCAAGAATACTAGTTGAATATCGTCCTAACCTCTTCGTATGGGTTCAACAAGTGTAATACATACATCAGCGCGTCCTAATACAATACTAGACACACACAATTCCACTCGTAGACATCGAAGCACAGACGCACACGACTCGAGAGATAGGGACTCATGGACGAATTGACCTGAGGATCCCAAGTGTGTTCGTGAGTACGGTTCGTCATGGTAGTGGGGTGGTAAGTGGTTAGAGGACGAGGGACAAGGAGGTGAAAAGAGGGGGACAGTCGTTGGGATACGTAGAACAGACATGGAGAGGGGGGGGATTGGTTGCAACTCCACTCGGTTTCAAAGTGACTGAGTGAAAACCAGTCAGTCAGTCAGGCACGGTGAGGCGCCGAAGCGCCAGCCAAAATCAGGCTCCGAGATTAATTTTTATTATTCGCGTTTTCGATTTGGTATCGTCCAGGACTTGGGAGTGATTTATATATGCACTTTGTCGAGAACGAAGATCCATTGTTTTGATCATTGTTTTTCGATCAGTGTGTACGGAGCTTCTTTACCGACCGATTTCAATTTAACTGCACAAGTTTAAACGCTCGTTCGAACACTGCCGAATTCAAACTGCCGCGTGTAAAAGGTGCGCACGCACTTTCAAAGTGTAGCAAGGAATTTTTATCTAGTTCCGTGTGTCCTTTGCGAGACTTAACAATTGTTTAGACATTTTTTTCCTCGTTACTCGTAGCGAAATGTGTGGTGCGAGACTGTTTGTCCGTTTGACGTATCACTGAGAAAGATTTTTTAAATTTCTTCTAAAGTCACTTGGTGCATTCTGTGATAATACATGGGAGCTCGAGGATCTTTTTTCTTAATCGAAGTAACTTGATCGTTCGGCAACAATGCCCAGTCAGACGACCACGATTTTGCTCAAATGTTCCATGGTGGATGTACCGGCACTGAATCACGTCAAACTGAAATCTCTATATGGGGTGAGTATCTGCGTTGTACGCAAGTCACTGTACGAGTTTCAATGTTTATTACGTATGAAAGTTTATTCGTTATTATACAATTTTTCATACATTCGAGCGAAACCCGTTTATATTTCCTTCGCATCGTCCTCGATACTCGTAGATTTCAAAGTGTCAACAGGAGGAAGCAATCGGACCGGAAGTGTAGTAATCATATATCTCTGCACGATAGTCAAAAAAATGAACGCTAGCTTCCTCTGAATATATATACATATATACACGCTGCTGCGTACTGTATTCTATAAGTGCATTCACCTCCCACCAACGTGTCTAGCATATATACAGCTTGTCCGCGAGGAGTTGAAAACTAAAGACTCCCAGAAAGGGAGAGAAGGAGAGAGAGAAAAAGAATCATAGGGATAGAAAAAGAAGCAATATATTCCAACGACTTTAGTCTATGGGACTGACGAGAGATTTGGGAGAAAAAAAAGAAAGAGTCTGGTACAAAGTCAATGTCTGTCCGAACGAGCACGTGCACTAGCCAAGTGCGTATCGGCTACTACAGGCAATACTACCAACGGAGTGGCACTATTCTTGGTATAAGATAAATAAATTGAAGCTCAAGATACGGAGCTTCTGCCACTTGAAACTGTCGTAAACCCTGGTGTGCGTCTTGGCGCGTGAGGTTACACAGTGCGTACTCCTGTGCGCGAACGTACGACACAAAAGTGACGGAAGGAAGAGTCTGGTTAATGTAACACGAGAGAAATAGAGAACGTGACCAAAAAAAATGTAGCTCGTGTAGGAAGCGTGAGAAATTTAAAGTTTTTCTAGACGTTAATTTTATCGTTTATTAATTTCTCATGCCCCGTTCACTGTATCCTTCGATACTGTACGGAACTGCAAAATTATATGGGTACTGAATCCTGCAGTGGCTATGCCTTGGGCAGTTCTTCGAAAGGCCAGGACGAAGCAACCGGCGGCATAGAAATTACATGCCCGAGGCAGGAGGAGAGTCCGGGCGTATCGCTTTAATTCGATAACCTGTTCCCTTCTCGTGTGGACCGTTGTTGCTCGCGCGGGGCAACAGTAACAGCAGTTACAGGCCGCTGCTGGGACTTCGTTTTCTTTGCACTTTTTCAGTATCTTTTTTACTTTTCGTACCCCCGGCCCTGTCTTTCGGAGTGACCGGGTCGGGGCCCGTGGCCGTGAAAGTTTCACTGCGATCCTATATAGGCTCTAGCGTAAAGCTCCTGGTCTCCTGGTACGACGATACAGAAGGCTGTGCAAGGCGCACTGGAAACCAGTAAAGACTAGTCTTTCTATTACATTGCTTGTATATATACATTGCCTTTTATTTATACCTAGCCAAAGGCACTGAGCCGACCCTCTTCCTTAACTAGGATCGCACATGCGACCCGTTTCCAGCTATATGTATATGCACAGCTGTGCCCAATGATCACAAGCCCCCATTTTCTTCAGTTCCGTACTTGCCTTGACCGTACGCTGTTTATGTACTTTTTTCTTCACCCGTCTAGTTGCGCCAGACGATTTTCTAATTCTCCACGAGTGCCAATTAGCTTCAGGTTTTATCGGTGAAACTGCGAGGTGCGTAGCGGCCACTGCCAGTCCAACGCCTAACCTATTTCGGTCTCACTGCGCATGCGCGACTCCTACGAAGGAACGCGATAGGACGAAACAATTTTTTTATGTTGACTATTGCCATTAAACCCAATAAAACTCAAGGGACACAGCTGTGCCGTCATGAGATCATTTTCTGTGGCCCACATTTTCTCCTTCAGTGGTTGCTTTTATTGTGTCAACGCCGTTTAACGAGCCGCGCGCACAATGTGCGACTGTCGCCGAATGAGATCTTTCCTGGCTCCTCGGTAGAACGCTTTGCACTTCTTAACCCCGATTTACTTAACCCTCTGTGTTTAAGGTTCAGTGAAACTTCTTGGGTAGCGGTGTTGAGATCACGTGAGATACCTTTTATAAGACACGCGGAACGCAGTGGGTAATTAAAGCTGTTGAAATTATAGTAATTAATTAGACTGTGAAGTTTGTATGGTTTAGATCATTTTTTTTCCTTTCTCCTTTATTTTTTTTTGACCAAAGAAATTTTATACAGGGAAATTGTCAGTTCTTTTTTTTATTTAAATTTTGAACTCTGCTTGAAATCCTCCCTTGTTTTGATTTTTTTATACCTCGAGGGTCCTTGCCGTATGCAATTCGCGATACGATTATCCATAAACCTTTGGTCGAATTCTCATTAAACTCATTGGAATTCCAGTGCGTCGTGAATTCCGGTAGTTTGCGAATTCGCTCGTTACTTGAATACCTCATGTATTCCCATGTACTTTGCTCGTGCTTTGGCATTGAATCGGGAACAGATCACTGTGGGAAATGCATTTAGGTCCAATAAATTAATTGATCTTCGATTGCTGATTTTACAAGAAATCAGTAAAAATCGCCAAATGATTTTTTGTCCCTATTTGGTTAGGCAGCTGCGACCAGTTCCTAAGCCCCAGGATTCTCCCATGCCGATGGCAGGTTGGCAGGTGTCAGTTCTGTAGATGCATCTGCCAACCTGCGCCTGTACAGCCTTGAGGACAAGAAAAAAATACATCCCTTCTATTGAAATCTGAATACATCTATAGGATTAAAGATCATGCCCATACGCATGCGCAGAAAGGATTCTCTTTTTAACAAAGGCGACGACTGGAAATCTGAACTCCTGGTGAATTTCGTCACCTGCGATCCCCAGTGCTGCCAGGTTTCCTGAGAGAAAATGTAAAAATAAAATTCATTCTGCCATACTATACCTATAACTGTACCTTCGGGCACTCTCGGGTAAGGTCGGGTTCACTCGGGCTAATGATAGGTTACAATCCCATCACGTATCCTTCGCTCTTCCATGGTCTTTTTTTCCAACCTTTTATTCCTTGTCTTTTTTATTCTTTCTCTCCTCTGGACCCTTTCGAAGCAGCTGCTCAGGCTGGGTACCCTTAGAAAAATATTAAACAGACCCACCCTCGCTTCCTTTTAACCCTGAATTTTTTTACTGTTAATCCTGACTCAACCACATGTTCCATAATTTATGGATTTTCACGTGCGTTGGGTTATAAGTAAAAAAAGTTTTTTTTACATATAATTTGGATCTGTGTCAATTTTTGTGTTATTTACTTAAGACTATTACTGTGCAGCGTGTGAAAGCGACGTAAAAGATTCGCTCGACCGAGAAAATCGACTCAGCCGTCATTACGGACCTGCTTACTTTCATTTTATGATGTTTCCATCTCCCCGTTTCGATCTAACGAGATGACAATAGAGATGCTGTATAGTCACTCGCAAAAATTCTTAGAAAATCTAATCGTACTGCCGTAATGGCTAAAACGCATTTACGTACTTTATAGATTTTTTTTTTGACAGGCCATCTGTCAGTCCCTTTTCGCCCCACGTGTAAACGCACAGGATTCTAACGGGTTCGCTCACCACGTGACCGGTCAATTTTCAAAGCGGATGTCTAATTATGTATCAGCTGTACCTAACATTCAGGACACCCTATGGAAATACGATTAAGGGTACAGGGCACTCATAATTTTACCCAAAAGCCCCCTCGATTATACATCTCAAATTACGTAACGCGCTTGTAAAATCCGTTGAGCCACTGAAAGCTTGAATAGGATAAATTTTGAGAAATTCCAACAAAAAAAAGTGACCTACCTCAATTTTTACAATCTTTTTCGCACGTTACGTCAATCTCACTTACACGTATGTCAAAGGTCAATGACCCTAAGTAACTTCCGCAAGATAACATCGATCGATATGTCCCCCCCCGTAAAAGAAGCAAATTACATCGCCGGGCAACTTCCAGTTTAACCCGCAGCGACTGCAGCGCCTCTATCCATCGCCTGACATAGACTTTCTATGTTAATTTCGCGTAACGCACGGTCGAAGGTTAATACTCACGCATAACCTTTTTTTTCGAGGTTCGCGGAAGCGCGAACGTGATGGAGCGAAGGATCACTTTTTTTTTCATTTCAAACCGGAAGTGACTCAGTGTAAGATTTTACGAGGGCAAATCGTAATCATGATCATTGACGAAATTTATACGGGGATTGATTGACTGAATAAGGATTTGGGCTTGATGAAGTCGAAGGCTACAGGAAGATTTTTTTTTTCAAAATCAAAAACGGAAGTAACTGCACGTATCGTCAGTCTATATATATACTCTATTGAGAATGCCATTAATATTTATCGATATTTTAATGCACGCGTGTACGTATGTGCTTCGATGACGTCACGCTTATTTGGTATCGATAATGACAATGATTCGTCATTATATTTGAGTTTTCAATGACGTGGCGAATTTTATTGAAAAAAAAAAATCAGTACGGCATTAGGTTAGAAACACCATGGGTGGTATTGGAATGATTTAATTTGCTAAATCTCAAGGCGATCGATTACCGAAGTACGTTACAGAAGTACTTGTGATATAATTCGTTCGATAGACTACAGGCAGACGGCTTTTTAAAAGTCAGTAGCCATTCTCGAGGTTACGGTCTGATTACCGTAAGGGCTTTCTCAAGCGTAAAACTGTACCGTAATGCCTGCCTGTAGGATAAAAACTTGCATTGCTATTTCTGACTACCATGTATTGTTACGGGACAGTGAAAATAGATTATTTGGGAAAAATCATTTGAAACTATCCATGACAAGTGCTCTCGTTTAATATCAATAAAAGTGAGAGTCGATTAGATATCCGTTTTAAAAAAAATTTTGAAATCATTTCTGAAAAAAATTCTATATTGAAGAGTGACACAAAATTGCATTTTTCGACGGTATTCGGTATCTGATAATATTTATGTGGGCTCTTGGGGAAACTCAAAATCTGAGAAGCACAGCAGACATGGAAGACACTGGTGATACATATGTGAGAATAGATAGTCGGAATTTCGGAGAAAATGGGAAATTTGATTAATATATATTTATCTTTAATAATTATAGGTGAATGTTTATATTTCACAGAATTTACGTGACTATCGTAATGCCACATAAATAGATTATCTGAATCGATCAATACCAATGTGATAAACACCGAATATGTCAACTGATAAGGGTACAATCATTGCACTATCAGTAGAAGTTGGATCGGCGTGTCGTAACACGGTTTTCGCTGCAGTTTAATTTGTGCGAAGACAAGCACTGTTGATATCGATTTAATCGATTTTCAAAATTTCAAATTCGGTCTGATTGGCGTGTATAAATTTTCAAAATAAATTCAAAGTGATAAGAATTTTTTTTCGTATCCGTGTCGATTGTGCGTAATCATTATTATCGATAATCAAGAGTAGTACTGACTAACTGACGTGTGTGGGAGTTTTCATGAGAACTGCATAAATGGTGAAGAAAAAGTATACATCAGTTTGTCAAATCTTTCTCCAGTGCGTAGGCCTGAACGATAACAAGGTCATGCAAAAAATTTCTAATCGATCCATATTAACGATCCGATTAACGAATGCGATTTAGGAATGTAAAATTAATATCTAATTCAGATTAATAACTTTGTGTGTGATACAACGAAAAAAAATTTTATTTTACGAATTTTCACATATGTATACGCCTTATCACACTCTTTAAAGCTCGATATACCAAAGGATTTAAATTTTTAAATTCGCACCACCATTACTGCAGTTACTTGTAAACTCGGCCAAAGTCGTAACTTAATAATTACCTGGTTAATGAGTCTGATTACGAAAGAGCCACTACCCCTTTACCTTGTATACAAAGTCTCGTCACTTTTGACATACGTCCCGCAAACGTCAACATTCCTTAAGGCATGACTTTCACGACTGCTAATCGCGATTGCTTTCAATATTCTATAAAGCTCGAAAAAAATTTGTTGTCCCCATATCTTTCCCCATATTAATTTCTCATTTCGCAAATATTCCCCAAAAAATTTTTTCAACTGTCCTCCATTTCAATTTTTGTAAATTTACATCCGTCTACTTATCACAACCTGTATTTCTGCCTGTGTTGTATAATTCGTCCGAGTCAATGCGAAACAGCGATGCAATTTCGCAACGATTTCGCATAGGCAATGGTAACAGGCAGTTTCATTGTTTCGCGATAACAAGAGCAGTGCTAATTGTTACGAGGATTGTTTTGCAAATTCCTTCCCGCATTGGTAGTCGCGTTTTCTACGTGCATCCAGAGCAGTGCACTTCTCTGTGGGAAAGTGCATCCCGCACTCTACGTTGCATTCTGCATTCTTATTGTCGCGACCGTCGCTCTTGACTTTCGATGAGGATGCCTGTCCTGGAATACCAATAAGAAAACCGTCTGGTAGATGCTGAAAAATTTCCTTTACTTTTTTTCTTGCGTTTCTCATTTTTTTTATCTCTTTGTAAATAGACTGCAAGTAGGTCAGAACTCTTCAAAACGAACTAAACGTGTCGTAATAATTTGTTTGATTAATTATGTAACAGCAAATATAAAAATGAAACACAATTATATATATATATATATATAAAGGTACAGGTTAGCATTGTATTTAACGGTAGCTGACAGACGAAGCTGAGTTATCGTCAAGACCCAGTTTTTCATTATCACCGATATTTCCACATACGAAAAATTTAATGATAACAAACGCATACACCTTCCATGAAAATTAAGACTAATTATCGGTATTAACTTAACCATTATTATATTTACCATTAATTACTTATTCGTGCTTTCGCAAGTACTTAATGTCGTAAGGACTGTTGTCAGGACTCTTATCACTGTTATAATTAATTATCAAAATTGGCGACTAGTTCTAATTACATGTAAAAGAATATGACAGTACATTTTTCGATATCTAAGAAATTTAATGGCTGATTTTATGATAAAGGATCCAAGCAAGTTGACTGTCGTTCAATTTAAAAAAAAAAATTAATTTTTTTCTTTGTTACCAAGAACGAATTCGATACTTGCTAATGCGACCAACAGCTATGTGCTATCTTCGATATTATTTATCAGCCTGATATTAACTGCTTATGAATAAAAATGCTTACTGATCAAATCTTATATATATATATATATATATATACCGTATACAGATTATTCATAACTACTATCTACCACCTGCCATGCAGTCTGCTGCATACTGCGCGCAGTGCATAATACGAATAATCTGTATCGTCATTCCTTTGTCTTCGGTCGATAGTGTCGTCTGCTAAGTCTGACAGTCAGGATGGAAATTTTTCCAGGATAAAAATGGGCATGGACAATAAAGGAAAATAATGAAAGGAAAAGACAGATATAATACAGGGTGGCCATTGATAGACTGAATGATATAAAAAAAAACATTCAAATCCTTTCAGTTTTTTAGTGGCCACCCTGTAGTTTCCAGCAAATCGAACGCCTCTCGGTATTTTGTCGAGTTTTATTTTCTGGAGTTGGTACTGCGAGGAGACAAATAATACGTTAAGTAGTTAATCCTACGTTGAGACTCATAGCCAGACGAATGGATAAAAGAAACGATAATCGTAGACTTTATTCATACCGTCATATTGACAAAGAATGCATCAAATTTTTTCTACTTGTTTCTCGGTGATCAAAGAAAACGTGCTTCTCTTCAGCATCGATGATGGAATGTAATTTTTTTGCATAAAGTAAACGTGTTTTGCGTAATAATCGGTGGTTATCTCTGTCCCGGTAGTGTCTGGGAATTTTTTGCTGTTACTCCAGCCAATTAGTTAGTCTTTGTTCCGTTTGTTTAGAAATTATAAAAAAATTGTTGTTAACCATAAAGTACATTTTTTACGTGAAAATGTAATTTTTCACCAAGTTTTTTTTTCTCTTATCGCAATATCGTTATCAGGCTCGTCTCCTCTCATTGATTGGTCAATAATTTTTTATTGTCACTCGTTCCTTGGAAATTTTCCAAGAACTCCCATCGATTGTCGCAATCAGGTAAACAAGATTGGCAAATGACGCTAAACACGCGTTCATGCGTTGGGCCCATTAATATTCGAATATAAATAATTTTTGAATATGTATAAAATTTTTCTACAACTTTACTCCTTTGTTTCGTACGGATTGAATCTTATATAAATATTCTAAGATTTTTCTTACGTGACATTTCAGAGTCCCGGAGCGCTGCACAAAGATGTCGGCGGAGGTGGAACGAAGGTCAGCGGAAAGACAGTCGGAGGTGTCGGCTCAGCCACCCTCACCTCCATCTCCTCCATTAATAACTCATCCAATGCCAGCCGAAATAAGAACAACCCCGTTGCCCACGAGGTAAGAACGTTATATTGTTATTGGCGGCCATTGCGAAAATAAAAAAGAAAAAAAAGTAAACGCATCGTTGCGTAACCTTACGTAACGAGGTAGCGGAATCCGCGACGTCGTCACGTAAAATCCAAAGAAGCTGACACTGACGACAGCGACGACATTGACGAGGACCCTGAAAAAAAATTCCTAAAATTGTAGTGCCTCCAAATAGTTTTTTTTTAGTCGAAAACCATTCAAAAAAGAATTACGAAAGAAAAATGACGGTTAGGAAAATACGTAAATCAACGCCGAGAGGCTTCCTAACCTCAAAGTTATTAATGTAACGAAACTGGCGTCTGGAATTATTTAACACTTCGCTAAAGGCTCACGATGACAGATCCGATGGCTCCTTCGTTATTTTTCAATGTCGTTCGTTGACCTTGAACCTAATCGGTCTTTCTGAACCGTCACGATTGCTGGGTTACAGTTATATTTGTATCGTGATAATTACTAAGGGGAGCAGACACGCTTAACATAACCTCCATACGTACGTGAGGTCATTATATTCAGTGAAAATTCGAAATTGCACAGACGATGTCTCGAAACCGTTACGATAGAATCGATATCTGAACTCGAAATTGAATTGTGGTCGTTAACACCGTTTCTTTATAATATTTGTGCACGATTTTACTTTCGCGTTTCACTTTTCTAGTTGTTACTTTGCAATTACGTGTAACGCTGGTTGGTTATAATGCAGGGTAGAAGAAAGATTTAAATTTAACGTTCTTAACGTATATTCTATTGACACGAGACCAGCGAAGCTGGTATATCGGAAATATCCTTGAATTTTTCGAATATTATTTTAAGGCGTGAATAAATATACATACTTTAGTATCGGCTGATAGTTTTTTTCGTTAGATAATGGCTCGAAGCTCTCGTGAGCTTTCAAGGTCACAAATTTGCTAGGTCTTAAAAGACAATTTAAAAAGGCCAAGAAGACTCGAGGAGAACGATAAGCTAGGCTAAAGCGTTATTTAATGGACGGGTCGTTAAACTCCGTAGGCAACGACGAGGGCGTCGCGCGAGCGGATCGTTCTTACGATTTTCTAAATTACTTCCAAGGCTGTCCGAGCAAACTTCGGCACGTGCCAATCGACGCCCGACGTCTTATGCCTTATCTTTCCCTGCGGCTGTTTAGTAGAAGCATCAACCTAATTTAACGGATGCCAGATTTCACTGTTACCCCGAGCACTGAAGTATAACAGGACTTACGTACGTACAATGAGAACGACGCCGAACAACGTCCTCGTTTCGATTTCTGGTTGTAGCAAAAAATATATTTGTCAAAGCATTAAAACACCTGCAAGTCACATTGATCTAGCACGACGTGCATTCGTACTGCGTTCGTATTATGTTTGGCCGCCATGTTTCTTTCTCGGCCAATAGCAGCCTTCGTTATATAGAGGTCTGCGCATGCGCACACGGCGGCGCTGCAGTAAAGGTGCGAGAACCGTGTGATGCGTTACAAGATCGGTGAAAGGATACAGACAGTGGCTGACTGACTCAAAGAGAACTGAGGACTTAATCGTATCATATCGTCAATCTCGTCTCAGTGACCAAGGACTTGCAGGACTAACGTAAGACGAGTCGGAACTGTTTGTCGTGTCGGCGACGTACCTAACCTCTAGACGCCTGTCTCCGAGCGTTACACGAGTGACAAAGGCTGGCGTGGATTTTGCACGAGTTATTCGTTTGTTGTCAACGATGATTATTGTCAGTCTGTAATGGAGGCGTGTGAATTTCATGAAAAAAAGCAGCTTTTGGCAACGTTACTCGGATACCGTTAAACTCGAACGTCGCATGAGCCACGGTAAATCTAATTTCGCCCATTCGCTGACCATGGAATTCGCTTCAGGGCGTCTGACGTTCGGGAACACTTTAACTCGTATCATTATTGTCGGGATTTAATGTGTCAAAGTAAAAACGGTACTGCCAACATGCCCGGTACTTGTCACTACTAATTGTCACTCTTTTTTTCTCTCTTACTCCTGTACTCCTGCGCGTTGGCCGAATTAGCAGATATAACTTTCTATTCATCTGTGATTGGCCAGTGGTATTTTTTTTACGCTTGGGCATTAATATATGTAGATATAGATATACGAGTATCGAGCGCAGATTATATTGCTGTGGATTATGGATGTATGCACAGTATATATGAATATATAATACGTAAACAGTATCCACCGGCGATATTTATTATTCGCAACGAGAACAAAAAGAATTTATCTGCTGTGTTATACGAGTACGGTACTGGAGGTTCGAGCTGGGAAGATCATTTCTTCGAAAGTATACACTCGCTTCGGGATAACTTTCACAATTTTCTATTATTCTTTAATGAAAAATCCTTTTTAATCGCAAATTCATGAAATTCATCTCGGAAATCTCGCGTTTTGTCTTTCGGATCGAAAGTTTGCATTACCGTGCAAATTCTGGTTATTTCGATTAAGAGCGATCAAACCAACCATGAAACTTCTCTGTGCGCAATTAATTCATCGCGATCGATCTTTCTTATCCGTCGATATATCGATAAAGATATCTTTACGATCTTAACCGCCACTCTCGATCTTTTCGAAAGCAGCTGTTTCTCTCGCGCAGATCGATGCACTTGACTGGCAATGAGAATTGCGACCCGGTTATACGATCCTTGCGAGAATCGTGCCGAGTGCACTTGTGAACCCGGCTTAACAATCGGGCGATGCCTCTAATGACCACTCATTGCCGTTCCTTACTTTCGAATGTTTTTCCTGGTACAGCCGTTCCCTTTCGTTACATTCGGAGCTGGGATAACTTTGCTCGAGCAAAAGATCGTCGAATGGAAAGAAAGAGGCTGTTTCGATAAAATTTTTCGTGGGTGATAAGAAACAATTTTTCTTATCACTCTCATAAATTTATTTAATATTTCAAAAGAATATTCAAATTTTAATCGTGGGGTATGGTCGAATCGAAAAAATCATTTGACTTAGTAAAACGTTTAAGAATATTTTCGATTTTTGCAATAATTTATTGACCAAGCTGTCGACGATTAAGATCAATGACGTTTAAGCGGCTAAAATTGATATTCGTTAATATCAAGGAAAATGCAATGATCAGCGGGTAACGATGAGACTTAAAATTAATATATGCTGAATATTTAACGTAATTTGCAAGTCGCAATACATTGATGATCATAAATTACGCAAGCTTACACGATCCAAGATCATTCGTAATGTCGGTCATCGTTTTGCAAAATCGATAATCGATCCAGTTGCTCTTTTGTTTGCGTTACACGGATGTCGCCTTACTTTCGTATCTGTCAACTGTGCAACGTTCGCCTCTATAAATATTGCCCAACTGTCATCTGCTTGTATTGCAACAATTAGTCATCCACGTCGTATTGTCAAAGTGCAAGCAAAGTGCATGTGGTAAGCATGCAATTATTCGAGTCATTGTCACTGTAGAAATTTAATGTTTAAAATATTACGTAACGCGAGCCAAACAAACTGTACGTAATTTTAAAAAAATTAAAATAAAAAAATTATTTTTATAATTATATAAATGTTCTTGTTTCACATTTATCTATTTTTTTTTGAGCGGCTTACGAATAGTATCGTACTGACTATAGTAGGTCGTAATGTACTATATATATATACGTTATAGCAAACAGATCGCGTGCCAGTAGGTAACTGACTAATAAAGTAGTTAGTGGTAACAGACCGTGTTGGTCAGACAAAAATTTTTGTTCCTGGCACATCTTTGTTCCCTTTCGACAATTATCAGAAAAGAAGCTTAAGCCGTGCTCCCATTATTCTTTTGAGATACAGTTACGCGCGAATTTGTAAATGGCTACTTTGCTGCTGCAATAGAGAAAGGGGAAAATTTTGAAAATACCTCCATTCGTATAGTCCGATTACGCTAATCATTGATGCTTGCGCTGACCGCTTGTATAATTGATTAATTATTTTTTTATCATGATTTCGTGAAAAATAATTGTTTGATCGTCAATGGTAATTGGATGACTTGTAACTTGGATTTGCTGTAAGGAAAAGAGAGATACAAGATATTTGTAAATTAGAATTTTTTTGTAATTATTGAATTTGTAAAATCTATCGTCATTTTTAGGAATTAATTTTTTTTGCTGGAAATCATTCAGTTCGATGCTTATTTTTTTTATGGGTTGCGAAATACCTGAATATATTGGCGATCGGCAAAGTTTCAAGATCATCAGGTACGTTAATGAATGTCAAAAAGTGATTCGTTACGCGATTGTAAATACGCATGAGATTGTAATAGTGGCGAAAAAGTATGTATAGGGTGGTTCGAAAATAACGACTGCGGATACAGCATGACTGCGTAAGGATTTGAACGTTACCATGAATTTCATACGACGATCAAAGGGATAAAATATGCATCTTTAAACAATGAGTGGCTGCGCATGATTTTGCAATAACAATTTGCGAATTAATATATACTATTCGCATTTGTATGGCTCGCGAACGTCATAGTCCCATAAGGAGAGGGTCCCATTGGGATTATCAATATGCGCATGCGCACACGCTGTGCGTAATTCGATCCGACATTATATTTGCGGCTCGAATTTCGCGATAGTATAAATATGCAAGTCGGTTGAGAATAATAATAGGAAGATCATAAGACACCGATCGGGATTATATTGGAACATCGTATGATACTATCTTAATATTTGCAATTGAACAACAATTTTTTTCAAATTCAATTTCGACAATTTTTTAGACCTGTCAACAAAATAGAAAAATTCATATTTACCAGTAATAATTAACGTGGCATATATATATATATATATATATATATATACGGAAAAATGAAATTGACTCGTGCGGTGTCACTGACCGGCCATGTCACGAGTCTCGAATTCAACCGTGCATGCCATGTCACACATATGTATATATAGGAATTTTTTTATCTACTCGTCTATGCCCATTCGTATACCGGGTGTTTAATTATGTGCGTATTTTTCATCGTAAGTATTACCGACGTTTATTTCCAGTGTCGAAAGGCTTTTAATATTTAACAGTCGTCGGGTCGTTCATATGTATTATCCGTACGTTGCACCCGGGCGTATCAGTTCAGTGCTGTTAGGATCGATCGCGTTCGATAGATATTGATTCTTGGAATTGTAAGTGAAACGAGGTGAAAATCGATTCGATAGTTGGATACTCGATAAGCTGTCGACAGCAGGTGGTTTCGTTAAAATTGTCTATTGGGGAAAAAGGGTCTGACGATATGGTCGATTAGAGTTTAATTGACATAATGATAATATCGATTTATGACGAAGTAACAGATTCCGATAGGAGCCATTAGCAAGAAATCGTCACGATAAAATCTTTATCAAAATTCACCTAAGCCGAGGTTACGTTCTTGTAAAGGGATTAGGTGTAATTTTCATGTGACGATTAGGTTTAATTTTCATGTGACGATATATCGACACCGGTCGCACATTTTTGACCGCCCCTGAACCCGACTGTTCGAGGATTTCTAACGGCACGTAAATCTCCATTTCCTGCATGAATTTTTACGCGCATTGCTACGCCGGAAGTGTCCCCCGGGGCCCTCGAGGCGGCGGGAACTTTTGAATCGAATTTTTTTTCTCGAACAAGATCGTTGAGCTCTGACATTTTTTAATGTATGAAACGTCTCTGTTTTTTTAGTGAATTAAAAAATTTTGTTTCCAAAATCTTTGCAACTTTGTAATCGTACATCTTTTATGCAACGGTATCGGTAACGCTTGAATTAATCGACAACTTTTTTTTGGAATATTCAGAGTATCCACAGAATCGTTCCACTAGGTCAAGTGGGACTGACGTGCATTGCAAATGCGGCGTAATCGGTCTTGTTAGAAATCGACGTCGCCTACGGCGACGCTCATGTAAATTTCTAAGGACGTTACCCTGGCTTGGTAAAGTCAGCGTCTAGCAGTAAATTAAATTTGGGACGCTTTTCGTAAAATTGTTTTCACGTACTCCCATATCGTATTCGCACGCCGCCTTTTCGCCACTGTTTGACTTTCGTGGAGTGTGAATTTTTGGAAAAAAATTCAAAAGCGCAATGTAATATTTTTCGTCAATTTTCAAAATTTATATTACTTTCACTACTCGTAGATATACGTTTCTTAATGCTTTTCATTTTTCTACTCCACGCGCGGTGCTGTCTTATGAATATTTTCAGTTTTATTTTCACGACACCCAGTATATGCATCTCGTGTCACTGGACAAAGTGTCATTACGTCATTAACATTGTCATGAAAATTTCGGACGAAAAGCATATCGAAATTTCGAAATCGTCAGCGTCTGGTTATTTACTGTTATCTGCTATTATACTTCAGTCGTTCAGCCACTTTGACTTTATGCGCTTGCCTCCACGTATGTCGGCCATTGGGATGGTCATATAAGTACTTCCACCTATGCTAATGGACGTGACCGTCTGTCCGTCTGTTAGAGAGGGTCCTGAAGATTGCTCTTGAAATAAATAATATTCTGGACCATTAAGTCGCTACTTTGTTAATACATGTCCACATACCAGCGGCACTTAGCAGCGTCGTACAAGAACGATGAACCGATAGGAATTCAAAATATTACAGAACATATTTTTTTCTCAAAATTAAATAAAAAGTTGGAGACTAAAAAATAATTTAAAAAATTTTGAAATTTTCACAAACGCTACAAAAATAGCATTATTTTGTCCAACCTACTTTACAATTCAAGTACAAACGCCCAGCGTCGCGACGTCCTATTTTACGTTCTCACGCCCTCGTGGCTGCACGCGTCTTGTCGCTAACGGTCGCTTCTGCAGACAAAGGAATGACAAATGACGGACTATTAAAAAATTTGTCTTCACTCTGCTCCACTGGTCTGATCGGTTACGGTCTATTCCACTGTGCCAACTCGATTCAATTCAATTCGATTTCGTTAACTCGAATGTTAGGCAGGATACATATTTTTTTATCCCAGTTTTTCGCTACGACAATGGATAATTTTTCCAGGATTGATCCACTAGGTGTAATCTATGTCCAAAGGAAGTGACTGCCCCAGGATTACGTGAAAAATCGCTGTTGACAAACGACTATTTTAATCTGACATCTCGATGACATATTTTCAAATGTAATTTTGTTTTTACCTAAAAGATTTTATTTTAAAATTATTCCGTGTTTTTCATAATATTTAAAAAAAGAAATTTTCCTTCGTTAAAGCGACGTTGCCGGTACACGCTCCTTTCTTCACTTGCATAATGACACTTTGATGTCTGTTTTGTATTGACATCGCTTCCTGCTCGCCGTGCGACCACTCCACGTGACTTCCGTCAGCATATGCATATGTATACCAAACAATGCATTTCTTTATGCCGCCAATGTATACGGACACTCACGTATCATTGGACATGCGTAGAAAGGTGCGCGTGTCGTTCATACGCACCGTCGTTTGCGTGGAGATTACCTTTACATATAAATATTACAAAGATAAGCACGTGTGTCAGCGAAACGTCAAAAAGGTAAACAAACTTCAAACGACATTTTATCGTACGCGTATAGTTCCCGTGTGAACGAAGCTTTACGACTGATGGATTAAGTTGCAATTTAATTGCAGTCGTCAAAAGTCACTTGACGACTAATTCGAGTTTTATCAACTTCAAGGAACTTCCTTATCACGGAATCGAATGGGAGGAAATGGAAAGTGAAGACACGTCATACTTCGATTCCAAGAAATTTAATCACATTGGAAAGAAAAAACTATTACGAATCCTCGTCATCGTTCTACTCGGTAGTCGGTATCGTCATCTTAAGGCTCATCCACAGTCGCGATAGCGTCACGATAATTATCGGCGATAGCACGGAGGACGGCAGAGCCCAGAGATGACGTTTTCAAGAACGCTGTTTAATGTTGCGAATAATTTTTTTTGCAAATTAATTATTTGACCTCTGGTCAATTTGTAACCAATTTAGCTCTTACATCCCGTACAACGCGCGGTATGGTATTATCCTGTCGCACTTTGAGAACGCGTCGTAATAACGCCGTGCAGTCATAGTAGCGATAATGTCATTCATTGGAAATTTCTCGTATCTCGACAACGCGATAACAAATCCTTTGTAAAATTTCACAGACACGTAGGAAAATTCGTGTGCGTTTGTCATGTCAATTATACAATTGTATCCGTTAACCCTTTGAAGTATGATTAGGCTCAGAAATACCACCTGGCAACTGCGCAAAGAAATACAATAACTTCGATTCGAGGAAAAATTGTAACCCGGGATTTTAAGTTTGGCCAAATTGGAATTTCAAGAAAAAATCATGAAATTCAAAAAGGCTGATCTACTATGACGGACGCGATATGAAACACCTACACGAATGAGTTCAGATTGACCTGAGAAATGTCCAAGTACAAAATTTAATGGAATCCTGTATAAGGAAAAATTTATGTCTCAAAGGGTTAACGCATGGAAATGAAAAAAAAACAGGACATAAAATGCGAATACTCAAGATAGCGTTTTGCCGTTTCCCACGTTATTTTTTTTACCGTGTAAAATTGAATGCACTTTCAGGGATAAGGAATATGGAATATCGAAGATCGCGTGTCGCTGCATGCGATACCGGCCGAAGGACAACTTGGGTGGTTACGCAGATTATTATGTCCCATGATCGAGACTATATCTGTATATACGATTCGTTATGGGATGATTAATATTTCATTCGCAACTTAAGGCGGGCGTCGCTGTCGCTACATGCGAACGCCGTCCGCTCGGATCCTTTGTTCTCTGATATAAAATGGAGATGAAGTGCGGTCGACGATCTCGAACGAATGTTCAGAACTTTTATTCTTCGTGCGGAGTCTTTATGTACGATCGGATGTTGAGAAACACATGTCAAACATACGTGACATATTAGTATTTATATACAAGTACTTAGTAACAGCAGCGTACAAGTATCCTAGTACACCCGTATGGACTAAGTACTTATACTCGGTACTGGCTGGACACGTGTTCGAGGACACGTGTGTACTCACGTGCAACAAGGCCGCGGGGCCTGTTCGTCAAGACCCTCCCTGGTATCCGGTTCCCATGAGTCCCCACCATAAGTCCCAGTACCGTGACCCAGAAGCCGTGCCCCATCGACAGTTCATTTGACAGTTCTAACAGTGTGCATTGGAAATAATTAAATGCCTGATAATCTTTCTGTTTATTCACTGTTATCTTTGCGATGGCAGAGACACTTTCTGGGTCGTCGTACGGGATTTTGGAAATTTTAATCGAACCGAAAAAATATGACGCTTCGCGATACGGAATCCTATACAGGTTTTGAGGAAAGCATGAACATGGTCGCTTCTCTTTTTTTTTTTTAACGAACGGAAACTGTTTTTTGCTTTTTATAATTAATTCGATATGATAAAGAGCGTGACGACGATAACAGGATTTTGAATTTCAATAGGTGGGTATGTGGCTGGTAGTTGGGCGATAAGAATTTTTCGTAGGGGTAAAAGTTGACTTTTTTTTAATTTCTTTTTACAAAGGTTGGACATTATTTTGAGGCACTAGAACAATTTTTTATCCAAATTAGATTTTTAAAATTGTTTATGTATGTATGTGCGCACATATGTTTAACGTGTAATTTTTTAAGCGCCATGTAATCTGCTCAGGATTCTTATTTCGTTCTGTATTCGCGTCGTTGCAGCTTCGCGCCTTCTCAGAATAACTAAGATTTTCATTGCCTTATTCAGAAGCGACGCAGCCGCCGTCGACGACGACACATGGAAACACGTAAAACCGGAACTCGGCGACCGATTTCGACTCCACGCATGGTGTCGTTGAAGATTTACGTATTCTGAAAATACGGCAATGCCTTTATTGGCGCGACTCTCGTTTAGCACGTGGAAAATGACAAACGAGCGCAAGATACTTTTTGAACTGACCTATCCTAACATCCATTTTTTCAAATTAGCCAAATCATTGACGATCCAAAAAAAATTTCATGACGATCACGTGTCTCGCTCGGCAGTTTTGAATTATTTTTATTGATCTTCAGGCGTAATACCTTCGATTAAAAATAGCACTATCATAAATTTTGCATTCTTGTGCGATTCACATCTTGCATAAAATTCTTTTTCTTTTCGCATCTGGTATGTAAGAACGATTTCATGTATGTATGTTTGTACATAGTTTATATATATATCTTTTTTATAATTCTGTCGCGTCGTTACTTGCATATTACACGTTGTGACTTAAGGTCGTCATAGTCCTTTGTAATTCGTTATTTATGATGTGTGTATTTTATTTTACGTGTAATTTTTTATTGACTGCTCGGTCGGCAACGAACGTGTCCTACGTTACCGACGCAGCCCATTATGTTTACGCACGGAAGTATCGTTTTCCTGCTTCTCTCTTACGTAAAACTCATGTAGTCCTTAGTCGAAACATTGAGTCCGTCTCTTGACGTAATCTTGGAATGCGAGCTGCTTAATATTTAATACCCGTCGCCCACATGCAGATTGACAGTTAGGCGCCCATTCATGAAATTTGTCCACAAGCTATTTTTACTCCGACCAAGTCTAGTTCGCTTGTGTCTTTCGGGTGGTCGATTTAAAAAATTATTGAAATAAAAATGAAAAATTTGCCAAAGATCGATACTCCCACTCAATACATTTATTCGAATATTTTTTACGCAAGACAGCCGATCTATATGTGACGCATTTTCAAATGCAAAATGATCAATGGCTGAGATAAAAAATCGACATCAGACTTCGCTAATCAGTTTTTGATTAAGAATATTTACGTCGCAATATATTTATATATATAGGTCGGCATGGAAACTAGCCCTTTTTCGATTCTCAGTATATCGCATCGCGATTAAGCGACACGCTTTCATGTGAGTCAACAAGATACCAATTTGGGATTAGTTTTGTCGCTGAGCTTAGAAACAGTGATAATACGGTTTGATGTCAAACAAAGGTATATATATATATACACTATGTATGTATGCAAATAAAACTAGCATATAAATAGATACGTGATTTAATAGCAAAAATTTATTTGTATTAGGAATGCTTGATAAAATTTTCATTAAAATTTTACACGATTATTATCCGTATCATTTTATTTTCCATTTGTTCGCGATTAATCGCATATTGATAACACGTAGGTCGAGTCTTGGTCTCGGTGCAGGTGCAGTTAATCAGTTGGGAATTTAATTGGATCGGTATTAAATCCTTAATGCAGGACACTTCAAACAATTCGCTTTGTTAAGTTTCTTTATAATGTTATTCGTATCAGAAAGTCGCTAGGTCGATTTACTTGATAATTAAAAATAAGATTACAACCCCCTGATTAATATTAAAAATTACAAGGTGGGGGGAGCCTTGCATCGAAAGATATTTAAAATAAAAATTCCATCAATTATTAATTGGCGTCACATGCGTCGCGACGCCATGACGTCGAGATTCCAGTTGATGTGTTTGCGCTCGCGTTCAATTGCTATTTATTAACGCGCGCTCGAGTCATTCGGTAATGATTCGTGTCTCTAATAGAGAACAGGCAGTTCAGGGACAATTTACAGCCGATTAATTATACAAAATCAATCGATCGGACGTATCGATCGATCGATCAGTTTGTACGTAATCAGTGTGTATTGCTGCGTACGAAGTAAAAGCCAGGGAAATTTGAACTTTTTTCTTTCTCAGTTTGGATGGGCAAATTCGTCACGTTGAAAATAGCCTTAATAGTCGCAATTTGCAAAGTAATGGACGAACGGTGAAAAGTCATTAGTGTCGACACGTTAATTTTTCACGCTGTTAGGTACAAAATAAAAATCATTGAGATTTCTTCCTTATGACGTTTAACATTGTATACGTGTTGTGTTGTGTGTATATATATATATACACATATATAGCGCTAGGTCATATCGCTGGCCATTTGGCTTTAGCGTCCGTTGAAGCTTAATGTTAATTTCAATTTGACGACTTTTCGTGTTCGCTCGTTTTTCTTTGCGACGTTAAAAATAACAAGGTGGATCTTCATTGCCCGAGATAATCAGATTACCAAAATTCATTTTAACTCGAGTATACATTCTCTTCGGTGAGTTAATCCGTGGCTGGAAACAAACAAAAAAGTAATTAAAATAGGCGATGTATACCTATATACACCTCAAGGCGAGTTTCCCTTTTATCGTGCGATAAACGATTACATTTCCTCGTCATTATCAGCGATTAATTTTCGTTCGTCGTCGTTACATTGAAAACTGTGATCGGTCCTTTTTTAAGTACGTCGATCGAGCTTTCGTGACGTCACTTTATTCTTGGTGAGAAAATTAATTAAAATTAAAGGAACTGCTTGATTCTTCGCAAAGGTGAATTTCCACGTCGCGACGACTCGACGCACGGTCGAGATTTTCGTGAAATCAAGATTTCCCCTGTACATTCTCAAAGTGAATCACAAACTTTTCAGTTTCAAACTTTCGTCAGCATACTTCAAGCCGATTGGCTGCTGTCCTATTCGCTGTCGCCAACTTAGAAATCAATGATAAGACTTCACAATGCTTCGCGCATAAGGCTCGTGGTAGCTATTTTTTTTTTCAAATTTTTTTATTACACATATAATTACATTTTAATCATCACATATGACACGTATGCCGTATTCATTTCCAATCTATAAATATATTTTCTGTTTACATATGTGTAATGTATATTCAAATCGTGCCAGTGCAAAAAGGGTATAACTTGTGTACGCGCATGTCAAATAAATCCCAGGCGTGCCAACATTCTGTACAAATTAAATCCAGAACCCACGTACGGGACAGATAGGAAAGTCAATAAGCTCGAGTTTCCTGTCCTACGTCATACGTGTACACTGTATGTATGTACCTAGAGGCGCCTCGTGTTACGTTTAAACAACTACCATATAACTTTACCGTGTTCTCAAGTCGACGATTTAAACAGTCGAAGAGAATTTGTCGCAGTCGCTGACAATAGTTGATTGCGTATTATGTCCACATACGTATTATATATCATATGCTCATACGTATGTAATAACGTACCATGCGGTGACGCAGCACGCACGGTAAATTCCAAGCATTGTAACTGAATATCGCAATTAGCTTCGGAGTGGCTATACGTTGCTATTTATTGTACACCCGTTGTGTATAAATCATTGAACAAAATTTCTAATTGATCCACATAGTTGCCATTAATTATCCGAGAAAGTGGCTGCATGGTCTCCTTGCGTAATTCTGCACGCGAGCAATGGCACCCACGTGCTTCGCGCCGTGATAACGTATGCGTTCAGGTAACGCGCGTCAGTGCTTACGGGTTAAGCTGGGAGATTAGAAAGGTGGGTACGGCAAGATGTCACAAGGCAAACTGCATAGTTGCATAGTTGCACAAAGAATCATTATTTGCCTACTGACAGTCGTACACGTGGGTGTCTTAAGCTGGCGTTACATGTGTCAAGTATATTTTGTAGCGAGGATCGAGAACTTGATAGGGAGAAATTATACGAATCTTGCGAGATAAGAGGGATAAGAGTTTTTTTATTTTGCATTTTTTATCAGCTACTTTGATAACGAATCATTTGCCCATTGACGGTCCTACGCTGGTGTTACGCGTACCATGAGATTTCGTAGCGAAGATTGAGGATTCAACGGAGATAAAAATTGTATGGTTGTTATCAAAGAAGAAATTTTTGAAAATTTTTTTATCATTTTATCAACCACTTGCGCAATGAATCGTTATTTGCCTAATGACTATTCTGCTTGCACGTAGGTGTCTTAAGCTGGTGTTACATGTGTCAGGACGAAATGACAGGATGAAAATAAGAATCGTTGTTTGCCTACTGGCAGTCCTACGTACGCATAAAATATATTGAGCAGAAAGATTATATGGCACTTACCAAATAACAGATAAGACTTTTTTTAATTTTTCAATCACGTCATACATCATAAGCTACTTGTGTTTCTGTTATCAGTCTTGATTTTCTTCTCACAGCTGACTTAGTACAATTGCAATTTATATTGCGTGTCGACCTCTCAGCTGCTCGGTTATTACACTCGGCTCTTTTTATTAATCTTGATACAGCGTTCTCGGATTGTATACCGGGTGTTCCTTTATAACGTGTTTTTAAATTGTGTGTATAATTTATTAATTGATTCATTATACGCAAGTCTAAAATATTATTTTTTCGTTGAAAAAAAAATATCAATTTTGAATTTACTAAGACCGGTGATAAAAGAAAAAATGAAACATGGTCGTTAACTTTTTTATCTGCTATAAAAACTTTTCATAACCATGTAGATGTTAATTAATCATTAGGAGTGAATGTGCATCTACGTATTATGCTTTTTCTTACGTACGTTTATATGGGAACGCTGGGTATAGAAAAATAATGATGGACTAATTCGACCGGCGTCAGCGAACGAGTGTGAATTTTCCTTGGGAAGTGCAAACCCATTATTTTTCATTGATAAAATCTACTCACAGGCGTCGGAATTAAAATGACGCTTAGCTGTGGTTCTGATTAAATTCACTGGTAAATTGATGACTGTACTTATGTATAGTCGATTAGAATTTGTTTATTATTATTCGTTGATAAGAAAAATATATGGAGAATCGATCCACGGATTTTTTTAGTTTTTATTATTATAATCCTTAATCACGGCCTTCGTGTTCCTTGTTCCGTGTCGCTTTTCATCCGCGAATAAATTTCGCGTAAAATGACGTCATCGGTGCAAAATTAACTGATTGCAGCTTATCAGCTCCTCGAACACGTAACCCGTCGTCCCGACGATGCTCCTCTAGACCCTTTAAATTCTAAAATACCGTCTTTAAGAACCCAATGCCCATTCCATTATTCGTACAAATCAATTTTCAAAGTCGAAAAATCCCCAGGGGTTGTTGTCTGAGCTTAACGTAGAAAAGGTCGGTAAACTAATTTCCTCCCATCCAGCCATCCGCCCTTCCGCCCTCTACCCCCCCCCCCTCTTCCCACTCTGTCACTCGATGCTTTCCCACGTCTAAAGTCTTTTCTACCATCATTTGGCTCTTCCGTGACTGTGAGATATTTTATCTGGCCGTAGACGTCAGAAATAGAAGAAAAAAATTATAACGGTTGTGCCAACCCAAAAAAATATATATATACACATAGAAGATTATTTTTCACGAATATTAATATTATCCCGAGACATTTATCGTAATTGATGTCTACATTAAAAAAAATATGATTTATCGTTCACATCTCACCCCCCCCTACGACAATACTTGTTCGCTCATCGTGAGCTATAATATATATGGGATAATGCAAGTGACGTGAATTAAAAAAAATCTTTTTTTTGTTTTTCAGAAATTACCATCACTCGGTGGTGCCAAACCTACTCGAGTCGACAGACACGACAACAATGCAAATAATTCGACCATCAACAATATCCA
>JARQTI010000421.1:464480-598284 GCA_030142655.1 Trachelus tabidus | reverse complement strand
TCACTCGGTGGTGCCAAACCTACTCGAGTCGACAGACACGACAACAATGCAAATAATTCGACCATCAACAATATCCACAATGTGCCGTTACAAGATTCTCTCAACAGCAGCGCTCACGTGGAGGGATATGGTAATTACGAAATATTTAACAGTTAATATATACGGCAGCTCATTAATAGAGAACGATTAGTTCACTTACAGCCTGATACGGTCATTCATCCTGCAGTGAATTAACGAAGCAACAGGAACTGTAATATAGTAGTAGAGTACGGTGGGGGGTGGGGAGGGAGTACAGTGTTCGTCTAATTATTATAACATGATCACCCATGGTCCAGCGGATGTTAATACCGAAATTCAATCCGCTTTTAGGCTTCCGCTTGAATATTTTTGAATTTTAGCTGGAGGCGTAAAGAAATGTTTGTTTCAAATTTACATTAATCAATTTCACAAGGCAAGATCAAAAGTATATTTGTTTGGGTATCGCCTTGGTTATATTCCTTGGGTCTCATGAATATTCCTGTGAGGATTTCAATATGTAATACTCCTGGTACCCTTGTATACTTTGAAATAACACTGTTGACTTTGTATTCAAATTTGTATATGAAATTTTGTAGATTTTTTTTTATAAACGTTTTCAAATTATCAAGCAATTCTTTGATCTTTATGCAAGCATGGTCTTCTCTTTGCTTCCTTATCGAGCGCTAGACATGCTTCTTATTTTTGGATTTTTATTTTACAGGTAGTACAGTGCCCATGACACCTCAGGAAGCTACCAAGTATTATGGATCACGGCTCACGGAATTTGAACGTGCTGAGATTGAAAAGTACTCCGAAATTTGGTACTTGGGATTGGCTGCTTGTAAGATTCACGGTGAAGAGGGTGCTTCGCAAAATGGTGGATATGACGATGACAATGGCAGTTACAATAAAGTACTTCACGACCACATTTCGTACAGGTACAGTTTGATTATTCATTGAACGAGTTGTACTTGTTTTATATCTATTGTGATAAAAGAGGATTTTTTAATCAATGTCTTTTTATTGGTCTGAAAAGGTACGAGATACTGGAGGTGATTGGTAAGGGGAGTTTTGGCCAAGTTATCAGGGCACTGGACCACAAGACAGGACAGCATATCGCCATTAAGATAATCAGGTATGGGAAGGAGATTAGATATTCATGTTAATAAAATTAATATGTTCATAACTTTACGTCCTTGTAACACTCCATTCGATTCCTTTAATTCGTATTGAGCTTGACTTATGGTAGATTGAAATTGCAGGAACAAGAAGAGGTTCCATCATCAGGCACTCATCGAAGTACGGATTCTGGATCATCTGAGAAAGAAGGATCTGGAGGCTAATGCATCCCACAATGTCATACACATGTTAGAGTATTTCTACTTCAGGAATCACTTGTGCATCAGCTTTGAACTCATGAGGTAACGTGAACGTTCTGGGAAAGATTTACCACACACACCCCAGTTGGCTGAACTTGCTCTTGGTACCACCAATCACGGCTGTGCGAGCTCAGTGAATGGAAATAAAATGCACTTTTCAAAGTGACCTGGGGTATACTTTGTTTCGCCTGAGAAGTTGAAAATGAGAAAACTTGTTGAAGACGTAAATTTTCGTTTAACAATGGCGGTGCATGCTCCTTTTGATATAGACAAGAATGGGTAAAGTTTAAGGGGATGAATAAAATTTTTGTTTTACTCATTGCAGCTTGAATCTCTACGAACTGATAAAGAAGAACAACTATCAAGGGTTCAGCTTGAGCTTGATTCGGCGATTTGCCAATTCGCTGATCAACTGTTTAAGACTGCTACACAGGGAGAATATTATTCATTGCGATTTAAAGCCGGTAATTATTTTCAAATTTGATTTTGTGAACGAACAAGCGTCAGAGGGATGGATTAATTTCATCGTTCTTTTATATTTTTTTTTCAGGAAAATGTCCTTCTTAAGCAGCGTGGTAGCAGCTCGATCAAAGTCATCGACTTTGGCTCTTCCTGCTATAGTCATCAGAGAGTTTATACATATATACAGTCCAGGTTTTACAGAAGTCCCGAAGTCATCTTAGGTCTGCCCTATGGCACTCCTATAGACATGTGGAGCCTGGGTTGTATTCTAGCTGAACTTTACACCGGATATCCTCTCTTTCCGGGTGAGAACGAGGTGGAGCAACTCGCGTGCGTCATGGAAGTCCTGGGATTGCCACCAGAGCAACTCATCAGCCATGCATCCCGTCGCAGGCTCTTCTTTGGTAAGGATAATCAAAGACCTGGGACACCTAGTTAACCTTTCCCCTTGAACGTCTGTTATAAACCAGCCTTGATCTTTCTAGATTCCAAAGGAAACCCTCGTTGCGTGACAAACAGCAAGGGTAGAAAGAGGCGACCTGGTAGCAGAAGTTTGGCTATTGCTCTTCGGTGCAACGACACGCTCTTCGTAGACTTCGTCAGCAGATGTCTCGAGTGAGTAGTCAGACGAAGTCGAATGACATCGATTGATCGATCCAGACGTATTTTTAATTGAAATAATTGTGCAATTAGGTGGGACGCGAAGAAGCGCATGACACCCGACGAAGCGATGCGTCACGAGTGGCTGAACTCTTCGTCATCGCATATAAGTTCGTCCTCTGCGATGACGTCGTCGGTTGTTAGTTCGGTAGTAAGCACAGTGGTGGAGCCACCTCAACCGGCCCACGCGAAAACCGTTAATGTCAGCGCCGCACGGCAGAGGGCCACGACGATGGAGGATCCTCAGCAGCAGTACAGCCTCTACAGACTGTACCGTGGCCGGAAGTGCGTCTCAAAGATCACAGCTATAGATAATGCCGACAACGGTGCTCTGGTAGTCAAGAGTAAGCTCAATGGCAGCGCCAGTAGCCATGCACTAGCTGGCAGCGGTGCCCAACCGTCTCAACCACGTCACGCCTCCACCGGGGACATCGTCGCCAGTCTGGACCCTAATCTCGACGACTCCGGCACGTTTCTACCTCCGATATTGTGAAGCCGGGTCTGCGCCAGCCACTTTTAAACACACTCGCGAGTCTGTGTCGTCCAACAGAGTATTAAGTATTGGCGCAAGCAGCAAAAGAGCATCCCCGAGTAGCACTGACTCTACCTGGGGATGAGATTCTCAGTCACCGTTACTATTGAGATGCGTGACGGAAGTGGCTGGATCGGCAGGAATCTTAACAAAAGCTGAGAAGCTGGAGACAGTCTATCTCTACGAGACTCGTGACCACCTCAAAGGTGATACCCTGAGCAGGGTATTCCATCTCGGTCATCATCAAATAATCCTTTAGAGCTCCGTTGCTTGAAAACTCGGATTTTTTTTATTTTAAACGTGGAATACGTTCGATGGCAAGTCCAGTGCCGGACAAGTACACCTTGAATACTACTGTGGTTAGGAAAGATCATCCCCTGTCGTCATGGTGATTCAGTGTCATTGTTATTCATAGTAGTTCCAAGGGTTGACACCTTAGGGCGCGGAACGAGTCTCGTCGACGATTTATTTATGGACTGCGAAATATCCGGCTTGTACCTTAGGAGGTTTGGGTACCGTCGAGCTAAAAATGGCCCCGAGTAAAAAAATATACGGCACGAGACAAAGCTTCGCCGAGGATGTTTGCTTAGTTTATACAAAAAGGCCGTAATGCATGATTCTAAATATAATGATATAAATGAATTTCGAAGTATACAAGCAGACAAAGAAAATTTATAAATGGCCACTGTAATAACGTCCGAGGCGAATTTTCGGATCGAGGAGGAGGTATGCTCTATCCTCTTCCCTTTTCCCTAGTTTCGTGTGGCCTGAGTAGTCCTTATTGTGATATTACACTACCACTGTCTTACTTAGATCTCCAATACTGAAGAGTAACGACTAATCGTGTATTTCATTATTGTTAATTATTATTTTTATTCCTACGATTTAATTGTATTACGCGCTACGCTGCGCTATATTATTATTATCATCATCGTCATCCTCGTCGCGGTCAACGCGCATCAAGTCGTAATAGCGGCGCCGAGTCCAGGAATTTTCTTTTGGCTCTTATCTTTATGCTTTTTAAGTGCATTGATCGGTATCACCGTTATCGTCACTTTTATTATTATATTATACATTGTAATCCTAACTATCGTTGCCTTATCGCTATATTATCACTAACGTTTATTAGTAATACCTATTCGCGAATATCGCTGCTTCTTCACTGCCCTCTACGAGTCCCGGATTCGTTTTTTCTTTTTTAAGGCATCTTTATTCTTTTTTTAACCCCGGTCGATACGCGCAGACTATCTTTTTTTCTACGCGCCTTAGGTCCCTCGTCGTTCTCGTCAATACCAGTTTCCATCGATACGACGCGACTTCACGTAAATCATAATTGTCGCTCTTTTTTTTTTTTTTATTGACACCGGACTTTTTTCGTCTGCTTCGCAATATTTTGCAACAACTGACAGCACCACACATTTATCATTCGAAGCTCTCTAGATCATTTTTTTGCTTGATGGTCCCAATTGTATATCATTTTTTTTGTTATATTTGTCACACTAATACTCGGAGCGAGACTTTACCGAGTCTCTCTTGATAGCAGGAATTGAGGAATCGAGGGATTGTGCGATTGCGATTGAAGAATAAAAATAGCAGAGAAAGGAGTAACGAAATTAAAAGTTCCAGGCAGGCATCTATTATAAAATGGCGTTGAAACATAAGCGAACAAAAAAATAAAAATGCATGCGCGTACACGACCGACGCGCGACAAGACTGATGAAACGATACGTAGAATTTTCGTTTCAACGAATCCGCGCAGGAGGATTTAAAAAGTCGCGCCGTTTCCCGCGTCTCGAAAGATCGTATTTTTTCATGATCGATCAGAAAATAATCGATCCCACGTAATGTTCCAAGTAATATACATTAAAAAAAAATATTTTCCACGAGTCAAGCCCTTATAATTTAAATAAATCATCATGCGTTGTATCATCCGATCGTTAAAAGTCATCCCGTGATATTGCAAATATTAAAATACGATCTGTTAGCGCGATAGGATAAAAAAAAGGGGGCCCAATGTGTCGTGGCTATAAAAATTCAGCATTAAGTGGAAAAGTAAAAATTATTCTAACCTAGAAAAAAAATACCCCCGTTCGACTGTTCGAAAATCGAAACCTTTTCTAGGCGTCATAGGCGACTGACGCGCGCGAATCGGTGAGAGCAAAAAAGAAAAATAATATCAAACTGTATAAAGTAATTACTAGTGACCCGAAGGATTGAGATTTATCAGATGTGCTGAAAAGCTTATTTGGGTTATTGAGCAAAAATCGAAGCACGGAGTGCAAGGTAGAGTATATTAAAGAAATATTAAAAAGATAATTACATGGAGACATCACGCAATTACGATGTACGCTCTAGGACGCGCATATGAGTTACGCATAAGTAATATACGTATACATAGAATTATTACTTAAAAGTGTAAGCCGACGTCGCGACGCTCGGCCATGCTAATTCATGGCGGAACGTCGTCGCACTCCATTCGACTGTACAGTTTTACGATTTTTTTTTTTTTTTAAGTTGTGTTCAATTATACAGCGGGAACAAATAACAGTGTATAGAAGAGTTCGTATATCTATACATATGAAGAGCGTACAGGTATACTTGCGCATATTGATACGAGAGATTAAAAGCGTGTTAATTAAAAACGTGACGTCACACTGTGTAATAGCGAAAGGAACCAGGAGCGTGTATACTATAGATATACGTATGCAGACATATATATATGTATGTATATATATCTTTATATTAGAAACAATTTTCATATCGGATTCCATGAATTATTCGATTATTTAATGAGAACGTTGATTAAGTATCGAATTAAATTTAATTATCGCTCCCGCCTCTACTCCGTGTCAACCAATGGAGTATCCTCTTTAGGGTTACATCGAATAATTCGATCGTCGATCGATAAACCGCTCCTGGCCTCAACGTGGAAAGTATAGGAAGTAGCGTAATTAATAGCGGATGTTTAGCTGAAGTAACGAATCAATTATGCAAGTAATCGATCAATTAGCCGATATAATTGTAATTCCGTGAAAAATGAGAGAGAGAGAGAGAGAGAGAGAGAGAGAGTGAGAGAGTGATAAGGGGGAAATAATAAATCTCGCGAATGATCGGCAATAAATTCGCCATTTTCCCCTGTTTTTAGTAATCTTCCCTTGAAAGAAATAATACCCCCCCCCCGCCCCAATTGTCCGTGTAATCGATAATAATTGTAATGAACAAAAAAAAACAAAAAATAATAAGAATGCTAGCGATCTAAGTTTATTGCCAAAATTCGTTTTCTTTTTAACGATGTCAGACTCCATAGTAGGATTACAGCCTAGTAGGACAATCATACGCGCTTTAGCGTTAGGTTAGGTTAAGTTAGGTCTAGCCCATAGATTTCCCGTAGTAGTAAAAGCATTGAACAAGGAGAAAGAGTTCATGGGGAAAAAAAAAAATTGAAAAATTGCGAAACGGAAAGATTTTGGGCCAACGAGTCCTCGCTGTAATTCTCGAACCGATTTCTTATAGCGTATTCGATTGGCAGGATCGTTAGACACGTATGAAGTTTTTTTATATAAAATTAAAATTTTTGGTTTGCACTTGGAGCAGCACTTTTAGTCTGCGGATCATCCAAATGATCTGCACCTCGAATCCCGTGCAAAAAATATTGTCCAATCGAAAACGCTGTTAAGGATTAGACGAGATTTCTTCCTTACCGACTGGGAAGAGAATCTGATGATCAGAATCTTATGGGATCGCTTGTTCGAATTTTCAATTTTTTCTTATTTTTATTCTTTACTGTCTCATCGTTGTAACCCGCCACGGTGCAATATATTCGTATTTCTTGAACGAGTGAATTTGTAACGGGACGCGTTTATTTTCTGCGACACTGGTCAGGGCTGTATATACACTTTTGAGTTTAAAAAAAAGAGCATGCACTTATTATACTGTTACGAACGGTAGAAACGTAGACAGGGCCCTGCCAGCGTTGCGATTGCGCGATATTTGTAATACGATGATGAATGAATGATGGGTGAGACTTGGGAAGTGAGAGGAGGATGAATAGAAAAGAAAGGGAGGGAGAGAGAGAGCGCGAATGTTTAAAAAAAATTGGAGATATTAGAACCAATGGACGAATGAATTTTAAATTTGAATGAGAAGGTATGCCCGCGCATTGTGATTCTTAAAAGTAACGTGAACGTAACGTTTTATCTTCGGAGTTATGATGTTGTATAATTGCAAGGTCGTCAATTTTGCCTGACTTAAATATATAAAAATATACACGAGCGAAGAATTGATAATTATAAACGATTACGATTAATGACATTATATAGCGTAATAATACGATACTGATGCATCATCACCTTTTGTATCATTTGTTCGTTTGATTTTATCTTAATGCGTTTGTCTTTTATTATTAATGTAATACCAAGATGACTCGGATTTGACGGTATCTTGTGTGTAAATATACTAATAAATATTACAAATATGATAACCGCCCTTTGCACTTTGTTTCGTATCTTCGACTTTCTTCGGATCTTTTCTCGTGATCGTCGCACCTCGGAAATACGTTTTCGTGACATACATTGACAATCAGAGGAAATTCAGTAAAAGGCTTTTTGGATTTTTACTGAATATGTAAAGAGACATTGAATGGATGGTATTGTAATGCTAAAAATAATATGGATTTGTGATCGATACTGCATTTGAAATGTTCTTATTTGACAGTTAATTACACCTCTGCGGTTTACTTAAATAAAAGAGCTTGATGATACAGAAATATGTAAAATCTTATCGTGGCATAGTTTTATATAATAAGGGAACTATGGTGTTAAATACATGATTTCTTAGTAGAGGATCAACAATGATTGAAGCTTATTTAGAAGTAAAAATCGTTGAGTTTCTTTAACGAGAGTTAATGCAGTACAGACATTAGAAAACAATTTAACATACTCGTAATGAGTATTAATATGTTGGAAAAGTTTCTTGCGATACCAACAAATCAAAATGATTTCATGCGGTATCAAAAAATATTAACAGCTACTCTGCGAGAAGTAGAGAATTTGTAATGCAACTAGTTTTCAATGTTAGTGACTAGGGCTACGCGAGATACACGCATCTTTTTTTGTCGAGAAATGTTGCGATTTATATAATATCGATCGCTATCGAAGGTTACTACATGCACGAGAATAAATACACGCGTACACGTATGTAGGTATATACGCAGGTGAGCACATAAACACTCTATAGATTCGGATTCTCAAAATCAATTTTCGACAAATCGTATTTCGATGCTACCTCCGACGCTCGCCTTTTTGTGTCTTTCGCTTTTCCTTTTTCTCTTCTTTCAGCTGTTTCTGCTTCTCTCTACGAAGAATTTAGTTTAATTGTAACGTCAGATATTCTGGTATAAATCTGATTTCTGTATTTATTTATGAATTATTACTTACCGATCCTCTTTATCTTTTTCCTTTTTCTTTTGGCTTTCAAGTTTAGATTTTTCTCGTCTCTCTCTTTCCTGTTGTGCTATTGCAACTGCATTTGTATTTTTCTCAATCTTGCAATCACCACCAGCTGCACCATCCTCTTCACCTTCACCTTCGCTTTCTTCTCCGTCTGACATCTGACTGTACTGAGCTAAAATGGCTTCCCTTATTTTTCGTTCCTCCTCCGTATAGCTCCTTTGCGTAGTTGTAGGAAGACTCTGCGACTCTAACATCCGAGCTAATCGAACATCCACATCCTCGGTCGAACCACTTGCTACACTTGCATCTTCTACTGGCAACCACTTTGTCCACGCTGCTAAGATTTCAGTCACATGCTTGCTAATATTATCCTCCTAGAATAAAATTTGATACCTTTCTTTAAAATCAATTAAATCAAATTTAATCGTGTATCAGCTTTATCAGTTTATTAATCCTGAGATTCATAGATTTTATATTTCAGGCAGCTATCGATTACTTATGCAGAGTACCATAAAACAAATTCCACTAAATGTGTAGCTTACTCCAAAACTCTCAACATCTAGCTCGGAAAGTATGAATAAAACATTCATTTTAATTCATGTTTTGTAAAGTGAAGGCAACATTCGTTTTATAATCAAACGAGTAGAGACTGATTATCAATGCACTCATTGACATAAACATTTTGTTTAATTTATGAACTGTTGCTTAGCAGAAGCTAATAATAAAATAGAAAATTTAAGGAATATTTCTTTAATTTAAAACCAAAGGTCATTAACAACCAAGTTGTCAACAATTTTGAAACCCTACTAAATGGGCAATGTGCATATTATTTTTCTACCGCTATTTTCGGTCACAACGCGAATTCCATTCGACGGTCACCAAGTACATTCTAACCTTACAAATCGAAGGCTCCTCACCGTTATGCCGGCTAGAATTCCTTCAAGGGCTTCCGTTTTTTCGTCCTCAGTTTCATCTCCTTCTAAAATTCCTTTAATATACGATCCAAAAACTCCTTCGTCGGTATTCAGTGCTTGTAATTTCGTACTGAGCCAAGAGTCAAAGGAATTTGTCCCGGCCGCCATATTTTTTACTCGTTTCAATTTTCCGCTCCTTACGTTGGTAACTAGTACAGCACTCGGGGTGTTCCCCTTCCAAATACTTTATAAGGTCGCCTCTGCAGAAATACAAGTAAAAATCAATGGGGCAACAATTAGCCTGATCCCCGAATAGTCAACGATTCATATCATCCGATGTCTGTCCTGTTCCTACTAATTTCAATTATAATATTATTTAGATCTAAAAGTAGAGTTACTAATTTCAGATTTAGACAATTTTGAATTAACCCGCCGAATAAGCATTGTGCTGCCTTCTGCTTCGTACAGCGAGTACTGTCTTCGTGACGTCTATTTCGTGATTGTAAAGCGGAAGAGCCATCTTTGACGAGATCCTCTCGACCGTGTTTTCGTGTCCGTTCCAAGGAGGCTCTCCGTAAAGATGAACGTGATCGCGAAGTCCTCGAATCTGGCGCCGTATCTGAAGGCGTCGGTGCCAACAATTGCGAACGGATTACGCCCTGTAGCCGCAACTGGTAAGGTGCAGAAAAAGAAAATCGCTCATCCAACACCCGTCCAGCGGATGCTTAACGACAGTCTTAACAAGGCTATTCTATCTGGGCCAATTCGCATTAGATCAGGACCTGCAGGTTTGTTTGTTAAACGCGCTTGTCTCGCGAATGTCGACAGTCGTTTATTTGGAAGTTTTTCTATAACTGCGGAAAACTGTGTCTTTGAGTTATGTAATCTGAACTTCAAGGCGGCCAAATCGTAGGTACCTACTGGATCGACTGAGCTTTTAACTTTAGTGAAATCAGTATTATAAATCTTGTTTAACTAAGATGAATTTTGTAATTTGTTGTAAAATATGGGACTAGGTATTGTTGGGCTTGGACATATTTTATCCATTTAGAATGTAGGAATTCTATCTCTCAGCAGTGGTTTTGCTTGGCGTACTATGTCGGACAATATGTTGGTACTTCAGAGTTTTGGTGTTACATGTATTTTGTACTGTTTTAAGGCATCCATAAAATGACTTGTATAATCCTTTTTCAGCATCTACGCAGGTCTCCAAGGTTCGCTTTGCACACACTGACATTAGAGTTCCTGACTTCACAGAATATCGTAGAGACTCTCTTAAGGATCCGACAGCAAGAAACCGTGACAGTGCCGATGATAGGAAAACTTTTTCGTATGTCGTAGCTGCTGGTTAGTTGTCTCTTAACATTTACAATCTATATAATCTAATATATAATACATTAACAAAATTTTACACTTTTAGTTACTGGAGTTGGTACTGCATATGGTGCTAAAACCATTGTTTACGATCTTGTTGCCAGTCTCAGTGCTTCAGCTGATGTTTTAGCTTTGGCTAAAATTGAGGTTAAGCTTGATTCTGTTCCTGAAGGCAAGAGTGCCGTTTTTAAATGGCGTGGAAAGCCCCTGTTCGTCCGTCATAGGTAAGACATTTCATAGCAGATTAGAATACATTTATTTATTTTTAAATATTCCTTCTCTATGCCAAAGTGCAAGCGTACGGGAAATAAATATTTTAAGTTTATCCATAGGTCCGCAAGTGAGATTGAAAAGGAACGTAACGTAGATGTTTCATCCCTTCGCGATGCACAACATGATTCTGAGAGAGTTCAGCGTCCTGAGTGGTTGATAGTCATTGGAGTATGCACACATTTGGGCTGCGTACCAATCGCCAATGCTGGAGATTACGGTGGTTACTATTGTCCATGCCATGGTTCTCACTACGATGCCAGTGGTAGAATTAGGAGAGGACCAGCACCCTTAAACCTGGAAGTACCGAACTACGAATTTGTGGATAATATCGTCGTCATTGGTTAAACAGCAATTGACTGTCGAAATCCGTAGAAGATTAAAATATATCGTCTACTTCGGACCGCTTCTTTCATCAGGACGAAGCGCGGATTTACACTGATGAAGGAAGTGTCCGCTATTTATTACGAAACTCCAATAGCTAAATTCGTTTCCGCGATTCGCACCTTGATCGTTCTGAATCGGTCCGAGATGCGACAGCACTGTATCTTCGTTATGACAACAATTGTACAGCCTCTAGAATAAATGTTAACGAAGAGAGTGTAAAGAAGCAGTTATCAATGACTAGAATGACCTTAAAAAACTTCATAATCCAGCTGTCGTATTTAAACGGAATACGAACAAATACGATCATAATTTTACGTGTAGATAAAATATTAAAAGTCCTGTGAAAGTATTCACACATATTCATGCTCTCCACTCTTCTGTTTTCACCCAATACCATTTCTTTAGTTTTCATAGGAATATAGGTTAAAATTCATCGCATATATTGGAGAGGGGTTACACTCAAAATTCAAAATTGTAAAAAATTGCTAATGACTCTAAGGGTATATTAAAGCACCTTATTTTTGGCAAAATTTCTTTAGTATCATTTACCAGCTCTATTTCTCCAATGAATCAAAAGATTCTCATACGTAATTTTTCTGACCGTGTTTCAAGATAAGGAGGTTTGTACTTGGTGACATAATTTAAACAAGTAATTTTAATTATATCCCATATAACAGGACAACTAAAGACACTGAAAATGGTATCAATTGACCGTCTGGCACAGATGTACGAAGATGCCCATAAACAGGAGCGTAATGAAACATTCGAAAACGACACAAAAGTTCTCAACGACAAAGAACCCGTGCAAGAAAAATCTACAGGCACCCTAACGATGATCGACAACTCCGACAATACGGGTAGTCGCATCGACTACCTGAAGTACCTGCTATTCCTAATACCAGTCCCACTTTTCATAAAGCTACGTAAAATATAGCCTTCCCACCAGGGGTCCAAATTTGTTCGCACTCCCAATAAATACGAAACCAAGAATCAATCATACAGCTTCCACAAAATTTCTGCTTCAACAAATAAAAACAAACCTCTCCGTAAGAAAGCGCTCTAATCCACTCTAACGAGTGACTAGTATATTCATAATGAGCTCCTAATTAACACGAACCAGTACTCTTCGAAGAACCGTGGGAGTCGTAGCACCCTCTAAATACGGCACTGCCACCTACCCTCTCACATCGCAGTAGCTTCCCCTGGAGCCAGCCAAACACGAGACAAAGAACGAGTTTGCCGGAATCCAGAGAAAGAGAAAGAGACAGAGTAGTGGTGGTACATACGTACATGGGAAAGCAAGTCCTGTCACCCTCATAATAATCATAGCTACGGTGTAATAATAATAACATTACACGACCGGCGCAAGAATCTTCCCGCTTCCGCAAGGAGGCGCCAGTTATGGCGAGTGAAATTTTCGTTTTCGCAGCGTGACAGAAGCGCCCGCCCTTCGTCACACCGAGCCGGCTACGTTTTTCCGCCGCGTTTCGACAGCGTTCAGTCTCCCTCGCTGCTGGCAGCGTTCGGATGCAAAAGATCGTTCCGCGGAACGGAACGGAACGTGCCGATTTCACGTTAATCCCTACGGTTCGAAGAGACTGGCTTTAAGAGTAGAAGTTGAAATTACAAGAGGATAAAAGAGAAGAGGAAGTTAAATAAATTCAAAATAATTAATCGAAATCGCTTACGAGGGTCGGAGGTCGGTGCTCGTGTCGGTGTGTGACCTGCCGTTTTTGAACGAGCAGTAGGATGATCGTCGGCTTGACGGTTGTTAAAAAGCTGCTGTCCTTTGGAAAAGGGTGAGGAAATTACTGACGGGAATTCCGTCGAAAAAAATCAAGGAGCGAGAGGACGAGCCGAATGCGACAGGCTTCCATCAGTTTGTCGTAAGTGTTTTATACTTATATAAACATCTGTTTTAATACGTTATATATGATTATATTTGACTACGAAAACTTTGTGTAGGCTTTGTTCGTGATTGAATTACTGATATATTTCATTATTACCCCTTCGCTGTACGCAGCTGCGGTTTTAACGTCCTTAAATGTCTTTTAAATTTTTGGATTTCAAAACAAATGCTTTTGTTTCTACGGCTTGAAAGAAATTTCGTATTCCGATTTAAGAGAGGCGTCTTCGATATGAAATTTCTATAGTCAGGTACAATTTCTGATACGTATCTAATACTGGTAATAAACATTTTTGCTGTATTTCACTGTATCGCTCGCGACCTCTTTGCGTGTTTGTGTTTTTGTCATGAATGGTATCGCCGATTCTTGCCCAGAATTCAAATATCCTTTTGTGCATTCCGATCAACGGTTCAAACAAGGTTTCTACTTCGGACGTTCGATTCGGCATAAATAAAGACGCACAACTTTTGCACACGAATTTGTTTTCTGCTGTTTGCAGGCCACAGCCTGCTTGAACACGGGTGTGTGTATGTATATATATATTTATATATCAAATCAAAGAGAAGACTGTATACTTCTTTCCCCTCTCATTTTTTCCCTTATTCTTTCCTTTCACACTTCTATGGGACGAACGGTTTGCCACATAATGTTTTTTCCATTGGGGCCGATTCTGTCACCCCACTTTTAGGGGTTGGAGCGAAATTATTTATCTATTTGGCGAAACACGATATTCTGTCTACTCTTACAGGTGTCACTGAAATATCCTCTTTTCTCTCTTTATTTTTTCACTGACAAAACTCAAAATCTATCTAAACGATTTTTTACACTCAAATTCACTTTGCTCGATCGTTCATCGTTGTCAGACGCTCTTTCTTTTTTTATTTTCGTACGCACGACACGGCATCTTCTTTTTAATAAAAGTCGAAAGCACTGCTAATATTTACCTGCAAAGCAGTGTATACTTCATTTCCCATTCGACGGTCATATTCTCAGAGCCGTGTAATTAGTTTTGCCAAATTCCTTGGCGATACATGAAATAGAAACAATCTTGGTACACACATGGTTACTCGTATATATTGTAATTAAAAAATTATTAGTTTGCAGAATTTATTATATCGTTAACGCTCGACTATTATTTCAATGAGCACATCGAATAAGGAAATCAATATTCCTTTTTTTTTTTGGCGGAAATTAATCCAGCCTTGATACTTAACTACCTACGTTAAAAATTCACAGGAATTCTTTCGATTTGGGATATCTAATTAATTGAAATTTAATATATATAGTATCCGTCTTTTTTCTTCTCTCGTACCGTCGAGGAAAACTTTCCCTCTTTGTTTCTCCTTTCTTACTCTCGTTCAATTTGTTCATTTCTCCTCTCTCTCTCTTATACTTTTCTGTTTTTTATTCAACCTCCTATTCTCCGATTTCATAGCGTTTGATGGAACCTCGTTAGACGCTGAAATAGAGGAAATAAATATCGCGAGGTTCTACGAAATCTCTTAATTCACTTAACGAAGAACGGCAAGACGTAACGTGCCTTGTCTCTTACGATATTAATAACGGGTGTCCTTGACTAATTAGATCAATGTTTTTTTTCGGGGAGCGAGGGGAGTGAAGAGGGCAGGAGGGGTGGTGGTTATTCCATTCAATGTTTTTCAGTTCACATTGAACCTCAATGAAAGCTAATATAATTTCGTTTATTTCGTTTTACCGTAGTTCCAAGCCCAGCGTTTCGTTGACGAATGTAATTTTGATATTAATTAAAGATGTCTTTTCAAGATTTATCAAGAAAATTGTATTCCGGTGGATATAATAGTCGAAAGTAAAGTCTAAAAGTCCCCGACGCTCCTTTTAAATTCGAGTTCGAATGCAATTTATATGATTCCAAGTGATGTGTAGTTCCGTAAAGGGCCGCTACGCTAGGAATGCATAGGGGCTGCGAGATCCAGTTTTTCTTTTTTTCTTTCTTTCTTTGTCGTCTCTTTCATCCGGGCCAGCCAGTACCTATCCTTGTGTAGACGTAAATACGCGGTTTTTGGTATGTCCGTGTGCGTGCACACAGTGCGAGTGCGTCGAAGGGTGCGTGTGCGTCGGAAAGTGCGTGAGCCAGACCTTCACGACAGAGAATCAATAGATGCGCGTTGCATCTTACCCCTCTCGCCCCTTTTTGCCCGTTTCCACGCGCCCTTTCCACGCTACGGCACACTGAAGTCAGCCCTTCGCGTTTAGCCCGCCAAAAATTTCGACGCTCGTCCGCCATTCTTGCATCCCCACAGTTTCCTTATATTTCATTTCTTTCCGTAACTCCTTTGTTATCCTGATTACCATTCGTCTCTATTCAAACACATTAGACATTGTATTTCTCGATCATACGCTTATTTTGCGTGAGGTAGAAGAGTCGTGAAATTTTGAAATTTTTTTGGAAAATTCCATAAAAACCCTTATTCGAAATTTTTCGAAAAATTTAATTGCCCGGTATTACACCGATCCGTGCGTTAGTGGCTTTGCTAAGGGTTGCGTAACCTGGGATGTCCTGTTGGACGGAGAGGGTAGCCAGCTAGGTTAGGTTGGAATCACTAGAACATAACTACAGGCAACTTCGAGCGTAGCGGCGGCAGTGGCGCAACCCCTTTTATTTACGATTACGCAATGAGTTCAAAGAGGGCGAGTAGTAGTCGCTACCCCCAGAAGATTCCAGCCGAGCCTTAAAGGACCTTAAAGATCGCAAACCCCCAGGAGGCATTAGGGGCCGAAAAGCGCGACACCGTTAAATTTTCGGGGTCGAAAGGGCGGCGGGTTGTGGGTATATAAGGGTGGGCCCCGGAGAGCTAGATGGCTAGAGGGCTGGTAACGCAAGATGGAGGTGGTGGAGGAGGCTCGACAAACGAGTAGTAGAATATAGGTGTAGAAGAGTGACGTAGGTATAGATGTGAGGGGTCTGTATAGGTAAGGGTAGATTGGCGGCGAGCGCAGAGCCAGAAACAAAGGTAACGATACACAGGTAAAAGTGATGCGAAGGTAGTCGAGAATTTTCGGGAGGGTGGGTTTTTGCCTCGCGGGGTGAAAGCTATGGGGGTGCTCCGTTTGGAAGGAGGTTAATGATTAGTTCTTCCGAGGTCGGGGGCTGTTGCCGGGTGCAGGTTGCTTGGTTCCACCGCCCCTATTCTGCTACGCGTACTCGCCCCCGCCTCCTCCTCCTCCTCCTCCCCCTCCGTCATCGTATTGCTACCCTGGTCGCCGCCGCCGACGCCGACGCCGCCACCGCCTCCACCATTTGGCTCCTTTGCCCCTGTGCCGCCGATTCCATGAACTCCGCAAATTCAAGCACACCACCCCCTCCCCCTCGCTCCCCACCATGCGCCTCCAAACGCCCTCCCTCCCTCGCCCCTCACGCACATCTACGGGTGCTGGGGGTTGCAAGGTTGTTCTCCCCTCCACGCTATGCCGCACCAGGAGCGTACGCACTTTTGGCTCCTTCGGTATCTTTTCACGCAGCTTTGATACTAGTCTTGTGTAGGGAAAACTTTAATTAATATCCCCATCTTATAATTATTACGTAATAGGAAGAGGCGAGAACAGTGACTTTTGGTTCTTCGAAGATCACAGTATCGCTGGAAATGATCGCTCTATAAATAGATCCTTTTGCTCGGGTATAAGATACACGTTGGGATTCAAATGAATTCAATGAAAACGGATCAGTTTGATAAGAACAGTGATACTGGTCAAAGTTCTTTGTTTCTATTTTTTTTAATGAATTTCTGACGTTAGATTTACGGGTTACTGTATTGTTCTGCATAGCAACGTGTGCTTATTATGATTACCTGCTTTACGGTTGGCTGCTGGTAAAGGCACAACCTGTTAAGAAACAGCGAATTGCTATTTGCATGGCAAATTTACGTATAGGGATATGGATATAGATATCTGAAAATAGTATCCGTAGCCCTCGCAGAAATACTAACCTGTGTCATAAATTTACTATATTCTGTTTGGAGTAAATATTTAATATAGGCTATCACGGTTCACTTTTTTAAGGAAAATTTTATATTGAATTTCTCGAAGGATAATTTCGGGCCCTCCCTCGGCACCCAGCTTTTCTCGTAGTTGCTACGTCCCTGATCGCCCCCGTCGACCCTCCGACGCACTCTCTAGTGAAAGTGATGGCTCTGGGCTGCGTGGGCATGGCCAGGCGCGGGGGAGGGGGGTAGGCCGGTAGGCAAGGCGCCAAGGGTGGCTCAGCCCTGTAGGGGTGGCAGTAACCTTGCAACCCCCTTGTGTACCAAGGAGGAAGGGGAAGTGACTGGAACCCCGGGATACGAGAGGGACAGAGCTGGGGGCAGACGGGGGTGCAACACGGGGTAGCAGTGACGGGCGTGACGTAGCCGGAGGAGGATGTACGCCCCTGTTGGCGGCGACCCCAGCAACCAACAACCACCCCTGGTTAATCCATGGTGGCTTCATCCACCAGGTATTTTCACCGATAACAACACAATTACAGTTTCTTCATAAACGATCGTCTTTTTTTTTTCTTCGAATCGTGACAAACCAATGAAATTTTTCTAAAAGTCATATGGCTCGCGATCACCGTCTCTATCCCTCTCTTAAGGGTCGCAAGGACTCTACGCTGTGTCTGTCGCCGAAACGCGTGGATTATTTTTGCCCCTGGTTACCCGGGCGCGGATCCATAACTCGGTCACAGGAATTGTCCTTTGAAAATTTATCGGGTCACAGATACATTTTTTTTTATTCTTTCGTTTTTATTTTCTTTCTCTCCGCCGCTTCTCTCTTCGACTTTGACACAATCTCAGTAACCGCGACACGTGTCCGCCAACCTTGCATCCTGTTGCACAAATTGTCAACAGTGGAACGATTCGTTCGATTATTTCTTACGTGAAGTTTTTTGGCTTATCGGGTGGGCGAGGGGTGAGGGGATGCTGGAGGTAGAAAGAGATTTTTTTTAACACTCCTTGCTGTGTGCAGTGTCAAAAAATTGTTTTTCTTTATATTACATATAATTGTGACAGTGTTTATTTTTTTATTCGTGTTTTGGTGCGCGTGTGTGCTTTTAACCATTGGATGATTTTTTTTGGGAAAAATTCAAAAATTATGAAACTTTATCTCCAATGACCTCTTGAAATTATTTCACCAAGACCGTCTCTTCTTCGTCTTGTCAGTGCTCGCTGTTATCTGTAATTTATTTTACAGTTTGTTATCATCACGTACAGTAGCTCTAGTGCAGTTTTCGCGCAGGGTATAATTAATTGGAATAGCAATTGACAATTAGCGACTTACCTGTTGCAAGTTTGCTGTCATTTCTATGTTTTTTTTTATGGTGGATAAACGATTTTGGGATCAGATTTTTTTTTAAACACCTCGCATACAAGTTTTTGCATTGTACGAATTTTATTCATTCGCGACCATATTTGCTATACTCGTTTCATACGTGAGTTTGATATAGTCAAAATTTCGGTAAATGACGTTGGCGACATGAAAATTTTTTTATCGTTCCCCATCGATTACCGGTTCTTAGCGTGTCTCGTTCTCGGTGGCGCGAATGTAAGTGAAACGTTGGTGAGCAGATTGCATCAATTTCATAACGCTTTAACGATGAAGTTGTTGACGCAACGACGATGACTCTGCTATGACTGATAATTTGCTTTATGTACGTCAGTTAATGATGACTTCCAATCTCCCCTTCGGGGTTTAGTTTTCGAGTCTCTCTGACTTACTGTGTCGCAACGTACGCTATGATATGATTATGATGATGACTGTGCAGCGCAACAATTTAATGACGGCTCTAAGGTGTTCCTATGGAAATGCTAGTGTTCGTAAATCTGATTAAAAATTGCCGTAGATTTTTTTGTCCGTGAGATAAATTTTTGTTGTTTCGTCATAAATAAAAAAAATTTATTATTATTAGCATTGTCGTAAATTTTGCCATTGTTACGCATGGTCGAACGGAAGACGTCATTGGATGTAATCGTTACTCTAATTCTGCTTTCAAAATTCCTATATAAGACTATACCTAATGTACCCTTCGTTTGAGTTTACAAATAACGCGATGTAATTAAGTTTGTTTTCATAACGCGATGTGGATGTCGATACGGAAAATGATAAATTCAAGCGATACCTCGTTTAATCAGCCAGTGTTCTCGGTGACAGTACAGATTTGTATTTTTGTCCTGGCGATGCCACGAATAATCTCGAGCAGCGTATTTAATTGGTTCAATTCAAATTTCGTCGCAGGAAGTATGGCGAGATAATTTTTTTTAATATTAAGGTTACCTTATGAAATCCCTAAGGGCCGAATCGAGCTCTCGATTATATGACTGGAATGTCGTTTCGTTGTGAATAAGTGTAATTTCGACTTAGTCCTTTCGCGTGGAAACGTTTTGCGATAAATACGGGGAAAAGGGTATCCGCTCGCTGCCACGTAACCAATTCAGACGGCTTGTTCGATCGTTACATATTTGAAATGGGATCGCGTGCGCATGCGCGTACTGTACTTTTTTATAGGCTGTACGTGCAGCCTGCATAGCGGTACCTTAACAAAAAGGTGCACGCACTGCGTGAGGCTAGGCTGCCCGTGTTTTATGTGCGTGTGAGAGAGAGAGAGAGAGAGAGAGAGAGAGAGAGAGAGAGAGAGAGAGAGAGGCGGGGAGAGGGGGGGGGTGTTGTAAGTTCGTGTGTGTAAGCGTAAACGCGCTCCCTTTCCTTTTTCATTCCCCTGTCTTGTTTCCTGGTAGGTACATACTGGGAGTAAAGGAAAAAAAAATTGGAATAAAGGAACCAACGGATTCCCTTTCATTGTTCCTACGTTCGACATAAGCGTCTCTTGAAGTTTTCTGGTTCTTGGTGGAATTTCAGTGCTGGCTGAAGGTTCGATGTCTTCTTTATTCTTTTTACTTTTTTTAAATGCATTTTTTAAATCGAGTTTTTCATTTCCAATTTTATACCGCGAGGACGCGTTCGTGACGACTTTCGATTGGTCGAACGTCTTGGGAATGATGGTTTTATTTATTTTTTTTTATTTCTCTTACGCCACTGGTCGCCTTGTCTCCTAGACAATTGTTTGTTTCGTACGATCGTATAGAATTTGTGCAACGAGTAACACGGGCCAGTGGAATATTTGACGTGTTAATTGACGTTTGTTTTTTTCACCCGGCCGATAAGTCAGACATCTGCCTAACCTTCTTCGGCCCGAATATCATTTCGGTTTTGCATACCACCTAAGCGTTACCCAGTGCCCTAGTCTCTTAGCTGCGAACCGGTAAGCAGGGCCGGTTACCTGGAGGGTAAAAATAAATCTGAGGGGTTGATCCCCTGGATTAACTGGGAGTATTAAAATTTTAGTCAATTCGATAATAAATTCGATTCAATTAATTCAAGATCTTATCCAACGGGACACGACAGTTGCACATGATAAACCAGAACAACCGCATTATTTTACATAATACCATTTTCGATGTTGCCCGCGAAAATTCAAATCGTCATTCTCCAAACGGTCTTACCCACAATCCATCGTAGTTCTTGTACCTTAATCTATGCATAGTCTACATATCTATATATACTCGAAAAATTCTTTAAATTCTCTATAAAATAACATTATTCGAATACACTTTCTTATTATTGCATTCCATCGTTGTCGCGTCTATTCAAACTCCATAGGAATCACGGTACGGGTACTAGCAGCGACGGAATAGGAGTAGAACGTGAGTAGCGTTTTGCGATTTAGAGCCCGAGTATCTAGGGGAATCGAGTAGAGTTGAGGAGGGGGGGGGGGGGCATGAGAAAGAGTCGGAAGGCCAAGTCTAGGAGCGGGAGGAGAGAGAGAGAGAGAGAGGAGTGAGAGTAAGCGAGCAGGAGAATTAATAGATAGAGATAGGATGAAGAGTGGCATGGAAGAGGAGCCTATCGTAGACCAGAACGTAGTGGGACTTGCGGTTTCATCCTTCGGAACGTTTCTGTGGTGTATATACATATATACGTTACTGCGTTCCTCACGGTTCGCTATGACTAGCTGTCCTCTTTTCACCTTTTATCCGACCCTCCCCCGCCCTCTCTCTCTCTCTCTCTCTCTCTCTCTCTCTCTCTCTCTCTCTCTCGGGTTCGTTTTACACTTGTTTTCGTTTTTCTGAATGAACCCGTGAGAGCGTGTAGGGCCAACTAGTTGTGGCCGTGAGTAGCGCGCGAATACTCGTAGCGTAGAGTCGCGCATCGCGCGCTGTGTGACCAGAGTGCAGTGGTGCATCCATCTGTTGACCTTGAATAGTTGGATCCGAGTAAGTCCATTTAATTTATCCATTGGCCTCTTGAGTTTCTCTTTTTTTTTTTAATTCACTGTTGCGTCCTCCTTTATACCGGCTTGGATATTCTTGACGTGCACTTTATGCATATTGTAATCGTGCCAGTCGATACTGTCGCTACGCGGCTACTATTTTTTAAGGCTCGACCGCCTTGCGACATTGTTGCACGCGGTGCATCGGCGCGTGCACTCTGAATGCACAATGCGCTTGCATCGGCGACACGGTCAATTATGGCTGCCGATGAAATCTTTAGGTGGTAATTGTTTATTCTTTTTTGTCATGGTGTTTCTTTGGCGAGGTGGCAATACTTCGTAAATCGGTTTATCGAATTGCATTTTTTTTTTCTGGTAGCCACGCCACACGTAGACGATCTTTTGGGGGAAAATATCTTTATCGCGTGTCTCGTATCGGACAATATTAGTTTTGCGAATCAGCGTTACGATTTTTGGAAATCGACATGATTTTGATACGCGATAAAAGCCGCGGTGCACTATTTTGAATTTTGTTTCTCGCAGCTGCCGATAGGTGGGACTCGTTCGTCTTTTATACGTCGATAAATTTATTTAATATGTATGTGATGCATTCGACGCGACGGAATATTTTTCACTCGCGAACAACGTATATATTACCTATCGATGTGCTCCAGTTTATCCTGAAGTTTATACGAAGCTGGCAAGTGTATCTATATATGGATACGACTTGTTTCTGTCATCTTGTTTACTATTGAAATGTCAAACGCACGTGGTGCCCGCCGATTCTATGGAATCGAGGGATAAAATTTATCTTGGCGCAACTCACCCTCCGCCACCCCTCGCTACTTTACACCCTGTATCGCAGTTATACTGCGTCGCGGAAGATCCCGAGGGAATCTCTAACGTCAAGTTATTCTATGGTCTCTCCTGACATTCCCATTGGGAAACAGTGGCCGCCGTCACGTGTAAAACTGTATGAGAAATGATCGTCATAACGCATCCAACAAGGGTGAACCGTTTGGAGGGATGTTTATGTACATATACAGACGATCTGCACTTTAAAATCGCAGTATTCCTCAAGGCGGATACGCAAATAAGGGCGGAAGCACGAAGAAGCCGCAAGCGGCGAATTCGCCTTCTCGGTCTGCGGGAAACGCGAACTCGTTCGTGCACGGTGCGTTTTCATCAAAATTTTCATCACGCCAACCCTTTTGGTCGCCGGGCTGGTCCTCCCATATTTGGGCTTCGAGGGGGGGGGCGAAACGACGAGACAGAGTACAGAGGGGCAGTTGTGTGAGATAGACGTGTAGATGGTTACAGAGTGGGTGGAAGAGAGAGAGAGAGAGTGAAAGTGAGAAGGTTGATAGCGAGAGGGTTGAAGAGAATCTAAGGGGGTTGCGCGCGTCTCGCCGCTGCTGCGTTTTCCCTTTCTACCCTTCGGCAATTACACGCGGGTTTCGAGATTCACGCACAAGGTCCCCTCTGGCACTCCGGTGTGTCAGTTGGGGTGGTACGGGGCTGCGCAGGGTGGTTGATGGGCAGCCCTATCGAGAGGGGGTGGTTGGGGTTCAGGCACTGTGGAGCCGGGACCTGGGACTTGGGGCTGTGCAAGGGACGAAAATGTGTGGAGGCGGCGGGTGGGTTCGTGGGGTAGGTGGCGGAGGATCGAGCACAGGATCGAAAACGGGGTTGAACACAGCAGCGCGGAAGAGCCTAAGGGTGGCTTTCTGGAGCCAGTGCAGTATTGACTGTATTCCACGGCAGCCCCCTTTTGCAGAATGTAGTTTCCACGGCATTATCATCCCTTAGCTGAAAAGCAGTGCTGCTGCTGCTGCCACGTCCTCCGTTTCCCTCTTTTCCCCGTGGGCCGAGTCTCACTCTCGTCATCCCTCGCAAGTTCACCCTCGCTATGTCATCTCGCACCGTATTCCCCGCTGGTGCTCCGCACAACCCTCTATTCTCCAGGATCCACCCTGGTGTCCTCCGTTACCCTTGCCGATCCTCTCCCCCTACCCTCCTCTACTTTCCAACGATTCTACCAAACTCACCCCCTTCGGATGCTACGGCACCCCCTTATCCTCCTACTGCGCAACGTACTAGATAGCACAGGGTAGAAATTTTGCACGAAGGGGTGGGTATTTCTTCGGTCGTCGAAACTCGGGTAAAATCTTTTTCGCCTCCCCCAACCTCCCCCCCGGGATTTGCCACTGTACTTTCTGCACTCAGCTCACCTCGTGGTGCTACGTGGCTCCATCTGTCAAGGCAAGTCTCGGACTTTCACGTTTACGCGTATTTCAACGAGTCGACCGCTCTTTCGCGGGTACTTGCCATTTTTTTTTTGGAAAATTACCGAAAGCGTGCACCTGCTCGAGAATAAAAGACAAAATTACTTAAAAAATTATATTTACCGATACCTCAGTTTCGCTTCGTTACGCTAGCTCGTGCGTGAGTGCAGCGGCCATTGATTTTAGTTGACGAAAATTCCGCCAGGTGCAACGGAATTTTGTCATACCACCGATGTATCTGCATACTGACTTTCGTACGGTACGACTCTTCCTTCGTAGCAGGCGTACTGGAATTACGTAACGCGATTCTTTCGTGGAAACTCGTGTCTATCTTTACGTTTCTTTAAGGCGATTTTGGTATTTGCCATTCTGAGGCGCGGCCGGGATAGAATGAACGGCGCTAACAACGCCTGCAGTCGCGTACCTATAACGCACGATTATTATGACGACGACGACGACCCAAGACGACCATTGGCTATTTTCGCTCGTTGCCTACTGTACGTATAGAGCACGATAGGACTCTTATTAGAGCCCGGTCTTAGAAGGCGGGCGAACCGGGAGAGACCTTAGAAACAGGGAAGAGGACGTTTTCGTTTGGATTCTCATGCTCGCAGACGCGTTCGTTAAATCGAAGAAACGGCATATATATATGTATATATATACATGCGCGAATCGCAGCACGAGCAATTTGCAAAGTAAATGATATTTGCAACGTCGATTCGCTTTGCTTCTCGCTCGTCGGCAGTCGCGACTCGCGGCCAACACGCGCGTCTTTGACTTCGTCTCCCGCCTTGCCGAAATTATTATTCGACACGAGTCCGCCGAGCGGTTCAGCTGTTTTCTTTGTCAAGTACATCGTAAATATTACGCAATTGCGACGACGCTATCGGCGAAGATAAGCGACTGGCGAAATGTCACGTTTCATTCACAGTAAGGCACTCGGAGCGAACGACTTTCTCTTTTGGTTTGATACTTTCATGCGGATATTATTTTTATATTTCCTTTTCTTTTTTTCTTCATTTTTTATCCCCTTACCAGCTCGCCTTTCATGTTTCGCACGATATTATTTACAATCTGCTGCAGCGATATAAAGGCGGTGTTTGTCGCATCGCGACAACGTTACGGAATGAGCTATCAAATTTCTTTTTTTTTTTTTTCTGTTTCTGTCTATTTGCCAGTTTTGAGTCATCTTATATTTGTGGACCGTGATTGTTTTTCTTTTTCTTTTTTTCTTCTTAATCATCGATGCACGACTAGTGCTAATCTATGGATGGCCCGTCGTTCCTTGGGATTGCGCCTCGTTAAGATACCTTATGGAATCTCATGTAACCCTTGCAAATGGGACAAGGACCCGATTGACAGGGCTTGAAATTTACTTTATTATCGTTGGTCCACCATAAAGCATTTCTGGTTTGATGTAACATTCGCGATGTAAAATTCGAACACGTATTCGCCGCGTTCGGTGAAGCTGAATTTTCGGTCGCGTCACTGTCAAACAAGATGCATCCGGCCTTGACGCTGCAGGTTCGCGACTGCGCCTGAAATTTTACTCATTTATAGACACAATAACGTGGCAATAAAAATTCGCGAGCGTACTAAGAAGCTAGTCGCGATGCAACGGAGAAGAAAGATAGAGAAGACCCGGTTAGGGACCCAAGAGAGAGAGAGAAGGTAGCATCAAGAAGTAAGACGTGTACAAGGGAGAGATTTTGGGATTCGCGAACTGAATGAAAAAGGATGAAATTATAAATTTCTTTGACACTGAGCCAAGGGATCCTTCGGGATCCGATTTACCTATGGACCTACTAGTACACACCCGTTAGCTGTTTGACGAAGAGAGAGAAAGTGAAAAAGGAAGAGGCTAGTTAGAGGCGCGATGCTCTCTAAGACAGAGCGACAGAGAGAGTTAGATAAGGGGAGCAAGAGAGTCTAGACGAGCGTAGGCAGATCAAGAGAGAGAGAGAGAGAGAGAGAGGAGAGAGCCAAGAGTGTGCGTGTCCCCAGTGTGAGGGAGTGTGTACGTAACTGGAAGCGCGCGTGCGGCCCCGCAGCGACCTTGAGCCTCTCTCTCCCTCCAAGACACCCACCTCCCCACTCCATCAAGTTTGGCCCACCTCCATCTGCACCTCCCCACCATCTAATCTCAACTTCCCCACCATCAGCACCGTCTCCCTACCCCTTGTCTAATTTTTCTCTCCCCCCCTCCCACTCGCTCTATCGTCGTTCACCCCTCCATTGCCCAAAAGCTCTACCTCCCTACTACCGACCACCACCACTTGCACGCAGCGCAGACCCAGGGACTGGAGTGCACACTGAATTTTGGCAGAGTCCAGGGCCGTACTGAAATTCGGGCGACTTCACGATTCTCTGGGGGGCCCTCGTGAATTTACTTTTTTTTAATCATTGTCTGACTCACGAAACTCAAACGAAAACCCGCTTCGGAATTTCCCTATGCGACGGGGCTTACTATAAACTTTGCGAAGAGTTCCATACGCTCAGCGAATGCTGCTTGGATTTCAATCAATTTCCGAATTGACGAACCTGTTACGTAGACGTCTAACTAGGTCGCCACTAAAACCAACTGATTGTTCGTTCGAACGATAGTATCTTCAAATTCAAGGCTGACCGTAAGCCAACCCACGATCGTTCTGGGATGACACTTTCATTTGTTAAATCCTCCAGACGTCAGACTGCCAAATCATTATTTCTAATAAGTTCCACCTTCAATTTCGTTCTCCTCGAACGGAACGTCGTACTATCAAATAATTTCATGTCCGCAAAACACGTGATGCTGTACCAGAGTGATCTCTCGATTCATTAACTTTGAAACGCGAAAGAAAGCTCTGCCGCGGGCAGATCGAACAGAAAATACGAGAAAACCCCGTGGTACCTAAGATTTGCTTTTCGGACCTGGCACGTGTTAGATTAGAAGTCGTCGGGGTTGGGTAGTAAGGGGGGAGGAGGGGGAAGGAGTAGAGGGAGGACACCTTAGAAGCATTAGAGAGGGGGGAGACGCTCGCACAGGACGGTCGACGGAAGGGGGAGGGCGAGACCCCCGGACACTTCTGGGGCCACGGAGGGGAAGAGGGAACCGTAACGCGAACTGAAGTTCGGCAATCCTGGCCTTAGGCAATCATGCCCGGAGCCTCCCACTCTTCGGTTGTGGAAGGAGAAAAAAATTGGCCCTCCCCCTCCACCCTCCCGAACAAAATCGTTTTCTCCCTCCCCGTCATCCCGATCCAATCCCTCCCTCCGACCCTCCCCCCTGTTTCACTAATACTATTTCGGCCAACCGCATTTGCATCGGCACCGATGACCCATATACACATTCTTTCATCGTTACATTCTTGAATATTTCTCTCTTTTTTTTTTTCCTTCCTTTTTTTCATTTCGCGGCACGACTTCGGACGCTCGTACTACCGGCCGCAGTCCTCCTCTCCGGCCGGCTTCTGCCTAACGTTAAATCGTGTTTCGCTCATCGTTTGCGCGTGCCTCTTCTAACCTCTTTCTCTACGGGTAATACTCTACTCAGTTCGCTAGCTGACTCGCTCGCTCGCTCGCTCGGTCGCTCGGAGTCGTTCGCTCATTTTCCTCGCTCTCATACGACTGGTGCGTCCGTTCCTCGCATGCGCGTCGCGTTCAGAACGTGCACGGGGCTCGATGCGCGGCTTCCTTTTGGAAAAACGAAGATCGAGACCAGGTCTGACGACCACGACGACTACGACACTAAGGAAGGGCCGGACGCGATTGTCTCAGTGAGTGAGAGAGAGGGAGAGTGACTGATTTTTGTGCCGGATTCATTGGCCGAGACCCGGACAATGCCAGGAACTTTTGTGTCTCCGTTCACGGAGTTTGTGCGAAGCGCGCGCGTACACGTGCTCGGGACACGGATCTGCTAACCGAACGGAGATCCTCGGCTCACGGGAATCCTGGATCCACTTTGTCGCGGCTCAACCTTGGGATCGTTATCTTTTGACCTAGGAAGACTGGGGCTGTCTTGTTGTGCGGATTTTCTTTGACGCTCGTCTTACGTTCTTTTTTTTTTTCTTGCGTTTTCGGAAATTATCGACTCTGCCGATTACTTGTCGAATGTTGCCAGTATTCTGTGCTGTTATTTACTCTGACTTATCAGTGCTCACGGTGATATGGATTTATGCTTTGCGGAACTTTGAGTGACTGTCAGTGACTGGTTAAAAAATTTTTTTTGTGAATCACCTATTTTTTTACTCTGGAAATAGCTGTTCTTCTGGAATTTGCTGTGCTGCCTTTTTTTTTGATCGGTACGGTTTTTTTTATTACGTTATGCTTGTTTGATGGTACGTACCGTTATGCGTGTATGTTGTAACGATTTTGGGTTTAAATTTGGATTAAGCGCTTTTCTATCGAGCGATAAGATGTTTAGATTTCATTTCGCCCTTTGTTTGTTTCTATAATCAAGGTTATTGATTTTTACGATTTTTTCTTTTTATTTTAATTTCGATCTACTTTGTTTTGATTTTTTGTCTGCACTGTATCTCGTCTCGTGATATTTGTTTGCACGGTGATTAATTATTTTTATGACGAACTTTTAAAAGTGCAACGAAAATTCTTCGCCTTACAACTGTTCTTTGACGCTTACAATCCCCTTCGAAATTTACCGCTACGATTCCGCAATGCAGGCCCCCAATCTTTCTCTGGGACTATTTACGATCGGAATTCCGATTGATATCGCGATCACGTACATAGGGGGACCACATACGTAGACACGGATGGCATACGTTAAAGGCACACGTTTGAAAAAAACGTAGACTGCAAACTTTGCAGCTTCATCGTACTGTCTATTGGATTTTGATCTCGATAGAGTAAGAGATGAAAGAATGATTAAAAAAATTTGATATTGAATTTCCAAAAAGATAATTATTCATACCTTCGCGTGAACTCAGCGGTACGTGGTTCAGCCTATGGGGAAGAGTGGTCAGTGACCTCGATAAGTCACTCGGATCTTGATAGAATCCCAAGATCGTTTACCCAGATCTCCTATATTCATTATCATGTAATTTTCGTGCCCTTGCTTGTGTCGTCCGCAAGTTGTCTGACAATTGGATTCGTTTCTGTGCAGCTGGAGGAGCAGTTGGGTACGGGCGCGATCAAGAAGGGAGATCCCTACTGGAAGGTGGTGGCAGTGACAGGGGTGGCGAAGGTCACGGGTGTGGGCTTAGGGGTGGCATCATGGACTCTCATCAGCAACAGTTCTGCCTCAAGTGGAACAGCTTCGGTAGCAACTTGGCCACAGCTTTTTCGAACCTCTTCAAGAGCGAGAGTCTAACCGATGTCACCCTTTTTTGTGAGGGTAAGTTCAAAGTAATGGATATATAAGTTAAAAAAAATTTTTACCTAGCTAATAATTAATTTAAAAAAAGAAATGATAATAAACACACGTATGAACGGTCTCGATAATCATCTTGCGCATGGCCGCCCACGTACATGCGTCGTACGAATCGAAATTCGCTTCATGGAAATCACGTGACTCGTTTGTCAAAATCCCTGTGCAAATTCAAGAAGCATAACCGGATAGCGTATTATTTTGCAATGGTAAAAAAATTTTTTTTCACCACACTCGCATCTCTTCGGTCGAATCATTACAGTACAGTTCTGCGGCTCTGTTCACGTGACAGCAAGGCTGTCAAATATTCGGAGCAAATTTTTAATTTAATATTTCATACGGTTCGGTCAATGCGTTATCGTTACGCAGAAGTGCATATAACCTGATACCGTGAAGCGGTGCGGCTCCGCAGTCTGACCAATTCCGCCACGACTACTTAGAGCGCTTCGTATTGATGCCCACGGGCTGGCAAAATAATTCGCCGTCTGACCATCCACTTACCCTACTCACTGCCCGACCAGGGGTACGGTTCCACCACTCGAAATTTTATGTCTGACCCACACGGCTTATATCCACTGCCAAGCGAGTGCATTCCCTAGGAGTGCATCAGCCGTTCGACACGAGACTTACCCCTACCCTGTTACGGTCTGATCGTAAATAGTCTCGCACCACTTGCACGTGACGCCGTCTTCTTGCACGCGAATCTCTACTACTTGGCACTGATTCACTTGTGTTGGTGCATTCAGGGAATGCACTCGCGATTGGCTGTCCCCTACTTCCCTTCTCGACCACGTGGCCGTCCGCGCACACACAGCTTGCGCATAGTCACCACCTCGCACGTGAATCTTAGCGACTTGCACACGTTGCACTTTTGCCTATGTGCGCTGTACGTGTTTCGCGAAAAATGCAACTGGCGAGAGCCGTGCCAGCCGAGCGGAATACCAGTGCGACTCGAGCGCTCGCGCGATGCACTTGGTCCGTGCACTTTCCTGGATGCACCGCTCGTGTCCGTTGCGGGAGGAAATTTTTTTTCTTATTAAATTCAATCAACGATCGCGAAGTGCCTCGTGTGTCATTTTGGATGCACTTTGAGTGCAACGAAAAAAAAGTGCACTCAATATTTTTTTTCGAAATTTTATGCCCCCTGACGCATCGCCAGGTACGACGTCGCGGCTGTGCTTGACTTTGGTGTTTATTTCGAGAGTGACGTGAATTATCTCAAGTGTCGGTCAAATTTGCGATACGGTGATTTCGCAATAAACGATTTTCAATGGTGGAATTTACAATACCGACGTCCTGAATTCTTGGCGATTAATCGTAAGTGCTGTAAGACCCGCCAAATTTTTTTTTCCTCGTTACTGTCAATAGACCCACGAGCCTTATCAGGCGTACGAGATAACGGTACTATGCGCTGACATGTGTCTGTTAGATAAGTGCGCTTCGCTTATCAGACTGGATTAAGCAAAACAGGATGTGCAATTTTGGAGAATCTTTGAGGATTCGCCACTCGGTCCCATAACTGGTTGATCGAGACTGGCAATTTTTCGTAGGTATATATATATATTTTTTTTATCGACCAATCACACAGTGATCGATAAAATCGATTCGTACTATAATTAACGTGATCGGACTAATCAATACATTTTTCTCTTGTCGCAGCGTCCGTTTATTTTTTTTCGCTCTTCACTTTACGCGAATCGGACTCCTTCGGTACGCCATAGAAATTCGCGATTCGTCCCAATCAGTTTCGATTGTTCTTATCGATCCCGTAAATTATCGAAAAATCCGTAATAAAAAAACACCCGTAACATCTGACACTCCTCTCCGAGTAGCCCATTAAAAGACTCGGCTCATCCTTTCAGCACTTTCACCTACGGCATTGATCAATCTGGCATCGCCGCGCTTACCCATGCTAAACTCACTTTACTCGTAATCGCACAAACGTGACCCTCGTCAAAAGTGACGTCAAAGTTCGCAACGTTTTCATCGACACCGTGTCAAAAAAAAAAAAGAAAATCACTGGTCTCAAAGTCTGCTTTTGATTTAACCACCGGCGATTGATTCAAGCCGGATCGACCCGTCGCCCATGCAGTGTTGAGAACAAAGAAAAAAATGTTCACCCTAAAAAAATTACACCCCAAAAAATCCATTATGCAAATTCATATCGCCTGCCCCTATGCTCTGCCATCTCGTTCAACGCCATAAGATTCCCGTGCGAAAGCATAATGCGTCCCTGTCGATACACGATTTTACGTCAACGTTAGACGTAGCCAAGTCGCTGCGTTAAATATCTCGTGGCGAGTCTCGATTCACGGCAGAGAAAGATTGAGCAACTATGCACGAGTCCCGCGGAGCGGCTATGGCAACGGCGTAAGTAGGTCTGGGTTACAGTTAGACATAACAGTCGGTTTCGTGCGGAAGAAACGTTAGAAGGTTGTTAGCCGTCTTCGATGCACAATATCTTCGCCTATATATATATACACACGTATGTATATAGTCGCACGAAAATATCTCCGCTATTCACATATGAAACGTCCTGTACCCACGGGTACATGCCTTCAGTGCATAGATCCGAAAAAGGCTCTAATGACTTTTTGGTATGGCATATCTAATACGCTCGAGAGAACGGGCACTGGCAGTGAGTTAGAGAAGGACAGAGAGACACCCAGCGAGCGAGCGAGAGAGAGAGAGAGAGAGAGAGAGAGAGAGAGAGAGAGAGAGAGAGAAAGACCGTGCCACAAAATGGCATTGCTGCAAGTGGCACATGGACACGCGCCGCCGTTAGAAACTCGAATCAGCTCGCTGCCGTGGCGGTGGTCATATTCGAAAGTGTGGGATGCCAGGATGTAAGTGGCTGAGAGAGTAAGAGAGAGATAGGGTCGAGCAGTGTGTAGGGAGGTGAGGGGAGGATAAAAAAAATTCAGTATCGTTAGAGAATGAGAGACAGAGAGATAGGAAATAACCAGCCGTTCCAAAGGACGGACTTCTGAAGTTGCTCGGCAATCGCTCGGTTCTCCGTTGTGTCCTTGCCTTGAGGAAATCTAACGCGAGACCACGTCATCGGCTCTAACGAAACGCTTGCCGGGCGAACGGCGGCTCTGCCTGTGCCAAGTCCATTACGGCTGGAGCATTGTGCACCGTGACTTTAGACAATTCCACGGGCGGGACCAGCGAAAATTATTATACCTAAATATATCAGTGCCGGACGAACCTGACGTCGCCCTGTGCACGGGGAACTATATTCGTCGCCGGTCTATCTCAATGCCGGGGGACTAGGTGGTTTGTATATTTTGCAGGTTGGCCAAACGTTGTTACAACGATCTTCTGGAATGACGTAAGAGCCTTATGCGACTCCTTTATAAGGGGATACGTATGGCTGTGTATCTTCGTAGGTGATTGTACGGTAGAATTGAAGTGTATTTTTTTTAAAGAGTTGGGGGGGGGGGATTTATCTGTATCGGACACGTGTACCCGGCGAATTCAATGCCTCGACCAGTAGCCATTTCCATTATTTATGTTTTATCAATGGCCACTAGCTCGTAGTACGTGAAACGCGTACGTGTCTATATTCCGCGAGGAATTTTTGAAATTCAAATCCCACTCGACCCGAATCCTATTTTGGTTTTCAGGCTCATTCCCATGCCCGAGATTATGGCCTGGTCTACGCTGCACGTATCAGGCGTTATCAGATGATTCTCTCGGTCGGTCATCGGATATATATATATATGTGTATATACATCGAACTGTCGACCGTCATATATATAACACTCAAGGATAGTGCAAAACACTGGGGACAACGTATTTTTAAACAGATTCGAAACGAAACCGCGTTAGTCCTAGATATCTTTATTAAATGTCTAATATATAAATCATTCAATGTCACTTGCTTCTAATACTTCCTTTACCGGTACATTTTGCCTGGTCGTCCTTGATTGTTACACGCAATCGTTACGTAGAAAAAATTGAATAGTTGAACCGTAACCGACATCATTTTTACGACCTTTCGCCAGGAGTTACGTTAGCCGGTCAGTCGAAGATCGCGAGGTAATTCAATTTGGAGGTAACGAAACGAGCTGTAACGAAATATCGGGAACGATGAACCGATCGGCAATGACGAATCACATCGTATCTGGTAACCTAATGATGCCGGGGGGGTCAGGCATTTTAGACCCTAATTAAATTGCATTGAGGAAGTCGTTCGTTTTGAATTTTTTTTTTTTTCATTTCTTTTTTCGTTACACGACCTCAGCAGGCGCTATTGCGTAAGCGACTAATAACGTTGCAACCGGCTGGCCTAGAATGATGAACGCTAAACCTCGTTTCACACGTATCTACGCACATGGGTATTTTGCGTGTGTGTGTGCACATGTATACATGTATATATGTGCACTCGATACCAACACCGATTCTTGACTATTGCCTGTTTGATAATGGCTGCGTACGAGAGTTCTAGCTTTTATGTGGGTCACATAGGGCCTGCTGCACCGCTGGGGTATTGATGAAGCGTATCTGCCGAGTAGGTGGCGCTATCTAAGTAGGTCAAAAGTTTCGGCTTTGGTTAGAACAACTAGGTCGAGTAGCGCGAGATCGCGTGTTGCAACGTAAACGCAAATAAACGCAACCGGCGCGTTCCCTATGCAGTGGATGATTGCGTGTGTATTTATATATATATACACACGGTTGACTGGTTCTTTACCTTTTCTTTTTTATAGGAATCACAGTCGTTCAGGTAGTTATGGCTGGGTGACCCTATAATACGCAGCCCATATGATCGGGAAGAGACCAAAACGCAATTTTTATTATTTATTCGATGACGATGACGATAAAGTCACTTCGACTTCTTATCGACGATGATTTTGCAGCAAAATGCCATGTGCACGCGGCGTGAAAAGCAACTGCCGTTACTTTCTTTTTCGTGGCGTTTGCAAAGAAATTTTGTCGTTTTGCTGGTACGTAGGTCGACGTTTCAAATTTTTCAAATTTTTTCCCGATCCCTAATTACTCGTTTGGTGGATCTATATCCACCAAAGGGGGGGGAGATATTTTGTAGCAAATGTGATTTCCATCTGATTAATCGACGCGGTTGGCGATGACGAAAATTGGATGAAATTTTTTTTCTTCTCGTCGCCCGTACAATTAATGCTCTCTGTGCTCGCTGCCCAGAACTGATAAAATCGTTCGGCGCGATACCGTCGCACCGGGATACCAGACACGCACTCCTCGTAAGTTACGAGCCAGAGTTTCCACGTCGCACGGAAACGCCGGCTCGCGATATCGCATGACGCGATGACGACGCGATGACGACGCTGTGACGATAACGCATCCGTTTGCATGCGCTGCTTTTGAGCGAAGTTCACGTCTTTTTATATACATATATATATATATATGTACGTGCGGATAGGTATGGTACCGTCCGCTCCAACAGTTATGCCGCTGTTTGACGAGGCCGCGCTTAGTTTTCCCGAGGAAATTCACGGACGACGACGTTGGCCGAGAATCCTCGAGGATACCTGGGAGAAAGGATCTTTCGCACGAAAGGTGCGAACGGCACCCGTTACATTATCGAGAATGGATAAGTTTTGCGCAATGGTGACTTTTTTTTTTAATATCAATTCCTTTTGAAATTCAACCTCGCCCAATTGTCTCAGTCAGCGTCACCTCGGACCGTACGAAACGTCGATTGCTATCGCGAACAACGAACCCGTTGCACGGCGTGTAACGAGAGTAAGCACTTGTAGAATCTATACCGGTTTTCGAATGGCCCCACCCCCGCCCTCCTCGCTGATTCGATCATCTTATTGTCAGTATGCACACAACGAACGAAAGCGATAACTCTCCCTATCGAAAAAAAGGGTAACCATACGGCAAACGAGATATCGTGTATCCGGGGCGAGGGGGGGGGGGGGGTTGCCCCATTGGACACTTACGGTTATAATTTTGGGGAGTTTTTTTTTTCAATAATATATTTGGACACACGTGTATCAACGACTTTCTAAATCGGGTTCAGCGTTCACGATCTTTCGCCGGGCGGGGTACCGATCACTTTTCTGCATCTGTGCCCAGGCTCATTTCTCTCTCTCTCTCTCTCTCTCTCTCTCTCTCTCTCTCTCTCTCTCTCTCTCTCTCTCTCTCNNNGTGCCCAGGCTCATTTCTCTCTCTCTCTCTCTCTCTCTCTCTCTCTCTCTCTCTCTCTCTCTCTCTCTCTCTCTCTCTCCCCCCCCACCACCCCTTCAACGTTCTCTTTCTCTCTTCTTCCCTCCCAAATCCCCTTTCCCCTTCCCACTGACAAGAGCGGATTGATTATTTTGCACGTAATAAGCTGATTCACAGTCGCGGGCAACATAAATAGCCGTGACACGGCCGAGGTAGGCGACCGGTGCTGGCAGCACGCGCTAGAATATTGCAAGTATGTTGTTTCATTGACCCCGAGGAATCACACGGTCGAGCATGGGATTGCGGAGATAGGATAGTTTCGAGTCCTACATATATGGACGATGCGCGCTGACTCCCAAGGCGCTCGTGTTTCCTACGTGTATCCAAAGGCTACCGGTAGCGTACAGTCGAGACACGTATATTTTTCACCACAACGGGCTCACGCTCGTTATCTTTTGGGTTTCTCGAATCGTGCATAAAATTTTCTACCTTACCGGCCGAGCGTGACGTCGTGATTCCCGTCCGTGTCCTTGACTTTTACATAGAAATTTCAATGCGACTCTAACTCGTCGTAGCAAATGCTATGCGGGACGCCCTTGGTTTTCGTGCCCTTCGTTGTTTTGACTGTCTCGTGTTTTTCTTCAGTGGGATTAACTCGTCGCTCTATGAGGGAGAGGGAGGAGGAGGAGGAGGAGGAAGGGGGAAGGGGGGTGGAGTCCCAACCGTCGCTCGCGGGGTAGGGACATCTGGAAGGTTAGACATTTTTGCCTGACACGTAAGCAGATTCGTGCACGATTACTGCCGCTGAGTGCAAGGTACTTCGTGAACGTCAGAGACCTTGTACGTGGTTGCTCTGGGTATGGATTCGTGAGTGAACGCGGGTGGGTGGGGGGTGGCGGGGACGGAGGAAAGCGGGGAGTCGCGGGCGACTCCACGGAGTGAACGCACTTGGAACGCAAACACGAACTGCTAGGCAAAGTAGACTTCCTGGAGTCAAGGCTGACTCTGATGCAACAGGATGCCGGCTATTAGCTCGACCCCTGGATTTCTGATGGCTCTCTTTCTCTCTTTGGCCTCCCTCGTGAAACATCCCTGGACACCCCCCTCGATTACCGATTAGCCAATGTTCATGGGGCAATTCTGAACATTTTTAGGTGTTTTTTTTACGCGCTTCCGGACGGCTCCCCCTGGCATCGGGTCTTTGTGAATTTTTTTTTACATTTTCCAAATTACGCATTTTTTTACGAAGGCGACATCCGTACGCTGTGTCTATCGACTGCTAATTTTTTTTACGTGGCACCAAGCAGACTAGGCTGGGGGGGGGGAGACTGCTTCGTTCGTATCGTCAATTAAGAAACTGTACGTTGTAGGGTTTTTGGGGGGCTCTGTTGCGTCAACACGTGTAGATACGGATCCGAGATAATTAATCGTAGATTGATAAGATTGACACGCGCGTCCTTGTAGCGTTGCGATGACTGCATTGTGAATCCACGAGTGCCGGAGGTTCGATTTGAACGAAAAACAGGTCGGAATCATAATCGATAGCCAAAGTCACAAGGCACCGATAAGCGTAACGCGATAAAGTTTCTTTCCCCCTCCCCCCCGTCGCTCCTCTGTCTCAAAGTATCTGTTTATGACTGAACGCATCGAGCATCTTTTTTTTCTTTGCTAACCCTGCTCACCGTCCCTCGACGAATCTGATATCTGTCATCTGTGAACACGTGTGGCGTGCTACGCGAAGCAGCAGAAATATGTTTGTGAAATATTTTACGGGTAGGAACAGATGGATTTTGGAACGCGTCGACTGGAGGAACTGGATGGGATAATATGACAATGGGAACCGGGAGAACTGGACGAGTCTTTCTGAAAAAGTATTTTTAAGTATCCGACTTCCTGATACCAGGCGTCTGGCCTGACGTTGCGTAACAGGGACGAGTATTATTGGCCGTTGTTGCAGAAAACGTCATACCCGGTTAACTTATGGGATTATTATTAATTTAATTAATGTAATGCGTCGGTCACCTTCTGGGAGAATGTGAGAGTTATTGGATTAACGGGAAGAACGAAGGAAAACGGTAATCGTGACTGTCTGGTATGAGAGCTTATGGAATTGTGTTACGGCGGAGGGGAAAAGGAAAGGACGATAAAGAATGAAAGAAAAAATTTTTTTTTCGGACATGTGTAGCAAATATTTTCATAGGTGTGCGTCATTGGCTTGTTTTTTTCGTAATCCCTCGACACACATGCAAGACTTTTGGTTTTGCCAGCCAAGTGCTGTGTGTATGTATACGTGTATATTTATGTAATAATATCTAGCGATGTCTCGCAGATGCACAGCCGATAGCGTCGCGACGCGTCGTTGGCTCTTGAGATACACGTGTGAGATCAGGCTGGAATTTCGTGAAGGGATTTACATGGTGGGGGAACCGATCACGACGATAGTGTCGAGAATTGCAAATGGTGTAATTATTTGAAATTAATAAGGATTACACGGGCGCGGAGTAGATAAGGGAAAGAAAGAAAGAAAAATTTGGAAAATCAATGACATAATTTAAAATCACGCGGGTCTACTTACCTGTTTTTATTTATCGTTATTTTTCATTGTCCGAACGATACGGATTCGTTCAGTTAATCCAAAGATTCGCCTTCTTTCAGCATTGGAAACTTGGAAATCGTTACGATCCATCTTCAATGACGATAGTTATTCTCAATAATGAAAAGTGGTACGAGTTCGTATCGTGGTGATAGTGTTTACATTGATGGAACGATAAGCTCGTAAGAAGGTCAGGTATTAGGGTGGGTACGCAGTGCGGCTGTCTCTCTGCAATAAAGTCTCGCTCCGTCTTTGTTATTCGGTCTAGGTACGTTTCTATTAAAAGAATTTGCCACGTTTGACTTTATTTATACAGGCGTTTCGTCGCGGGTTTATTCAGCTATAGCGCAGCAGCTAGCACTTGTGGTTCTCTTTTTTTATTCTATCGTATTTTCGTCTTTTCGTTTCTTTTCCGTTTTCCCTGACACGGAAATTCCACGAAAACGAATGCGCCTTGAGCGCTTTCGGGAAATGTCGGTGGGAAGCGTCCGGTTTAATCTGATTGTAGTTGCACGCCCGTCCGCTGTGCGTCACCGTCGTCGTCCGGCCAGTCAGCGCTTTCGTCTATGTTCACGGAAATAACCGTCAAAACCGTCTCGTTATCGCGGTCGTCTCACTGCGTTATACCATTCCGATAAATATTATTAAATCGCTCGTTGCATAATGATATTTACGGAGGCAGTGGAGATTCCTTGTAGCAACTTGCGAACGAACTTTATTATTGCGACTCCGATCGCACGCTCGTGTACCGTGCGTCGGTTCGTTTGTTGGCTGTTACGTAGAACTTGTTTTTCCCTGCAGCTATTAGCATGTGCAGATCGTAGCCTCGCTGCTCGGCTGTCATTGGCTGGATACAGTGGAAGACGCCCGCTCATTGGTACGTACGTATCGCGGGACCGTCTACGGTCTGCAACGACCTTGTCAGGGCATTGCCCGCCAATCCCTTACTTCTTATTGGCTGAATTTTTATTCTAATAAAACTGCCATTCTTATCTTGCTCGCCGGCGCTGTGCTTAGGCCGTGCGTATACATAATAGGAACATCGCGTGTTACGCGCTCTGTCGCGTCGTTCTCTTTCTTGGAAGACATTGTTGTGGCACGTGGAGAAACTTTGCGAGTCGGTGGCAACGCTGGCGCGGAATGCGCGACTTAAATTTTGATAGAACATTTGTTTTGAGAGAAAGGAATCCATTTTATAATAGTTCCCTAAGATGCACGTGGGACCCTATACGCCATCTTGATTTTTCGACACGTAACCCATGCATTGTTATCGACGTCGTGTTTACGTACCTTGACTTTGATTTTGAATCATAGAAAAAGTTTGCGGTTCAAAGGCGTGCCCAGGACTCTTTGTCTTACTTATTTTCAAAGATGAAAGGCAAAGAAAAATACTGAACGCCGAATTCTAGTTTGACGGTCGTGCATTGTTTTTTGTCTCTCTTCTCTTCCTCTACGCAAGACTTCCGTACGCTATCGCGCATGCGCGAGAGCGCATCGTAGACGCTGGTGTTTCACTTGCATGACGAGTAGGAAAAAAAAATAAAGAAAGGAAGGCTCAAATCGGCGAGACAAAAGAGATGAGTGCAGATTTTTTTCTATATATTCGATCTCGACTAACTCTCTATTTCAATCGATTCTTCGTCTACCCTGACCTACCTTTTTCTCCAATTAAATTCGCATTTGACTCTTGTACCTCGTTCGCAACAAATCCTCAGCCTCGGTAACCACAATCCTCCCGAATACTATGTCAATTTTTTTTTTCAAAAATATCTCTTCAACCATTCAAACTCACAATCGACTCCCAACAAGGATACTCTGGCGTATAATTTTCTCCAAAGAATACCCTACGGCACTCGAACCCAGCGTCTTCTCTGCACGTCTTCGTATTTTCCCATTGGGAGGAAACTTCGCGTTTTTCGTTCGTTAAAAATAGTCTGCCGACCGCTTTTAGCGATCGTTCAACGTTCGTGTTTGTTTTTTGGCACGCAGACTGCACGCCCGCACGTTAACTACGTACGTAAATACACACAGCCACACGTGTAATCGCATGCACGTACTAGCTCGCAGGAAACATAACGTCCGAGTTTAAAAAATTTTTTTTTCCAAAATTTCATTTTCTCTCGTCTAAACAAAAAATACCAGTGGTTGAAAAATATCGCAAAGCGCATAAAATAAAAAAATCACTCTGTTTACACGTTGCGTAAAACTATGAAAATATCCAGAAAATCACTCTTACCCAGTTACACCACCCAGTGTCATTTACCTGGCAGTCAATTCCCTTCCCGCTAGCGCACGGCTCTGCCAACTAAAAAGCGTCGCCGGGAACACGTCCCGTATCCCGCATATTTGCGAACGCCTAAAAAGACGCGCGCCTATGTGTGGCTATTACGATTGCAGGAAGATTTGCATGTGACTAGGGGGTTACGCAACGTAGGAAAAAACGACGGCCGCCTTAAGCATTCAAGACTTGAAACGGCTTGTAGCGCCCTACTGGCTCGGCCTTGAGATATGAATAGATGCTCACGAAGAGTGCAGTGCTCCGTTGCGTAAGCGGACGCGTTTTATTTGCAAATTCGCGGCCGTGCTCGTGAGACGGAAGAAACCACGGAGAACATCGTTCTCTTAGCTATACGTACGTACAGCGCCTACCCTATTACACGTACATGTACAAGCCCAGTAGGAGAAGTCAGGTAAACCTGACAAACTTGTATGGTATGCCAAGTCATTTTACGAAATATTTTTAACCACTCGTATGGGTTATTATCGTTAGTTTTTTTTTCGCACAATTTTCTATGGCCGCCTATCCTCTCGAAATCTGATGACGATGCTCGATAGGTGTGGAAAACAGAATATTATCTGCGACTCGGCTCGGACACGTGTGGATAATGTGTGTACGAGGGAAGATAGCGCGATCTAGCGATTGATCGATAAGTATTGAAAAATTTTTTTGGGACGTTAATTCACCATGATGCTGAAATACCGGCGATACTGTGTGTTTGTTAATTATCGTTAGAACGATGAAATAATTTTATTGGAATGCTAGTTTTTTCATTATGAATATATATATACACTTTACATGCTAACGTAGAGCGGAGTGGAGGTTGTTCATTCATTGGGATCCAGTATGAATCTTATTAATGATACTGAGGAATCGTAAAAAAAAGTGGCAACGCGATTTTTTCGCTTTAGCTCGTGAATAGAAGAGGAACTGGACGGTAGCTTCGTTCGAGTTATCGGACGCGTAATAGATACTTCGAGCTCGAAGCTCGATCTTCGTTTTGGCCTTGAAAGGTTAGATGAAATTTGAGAAAAAATCGATGCCGATCAGTGATCATTGGATCTTTGATAATCGTGAGCCTCGACTTGTATATCCTGTACCGGAAGTATCACGTGTGCGCATCCGTTTTAAGGGATGGATTCGAGAGTCTTAACACGGTAGTCAAGCGACTTTAGTAATTATTAATAGAAATATATATTTATGTTATTTATATTATTATAATTATATATGTATAATTATGTGAATAGAGATTTATAGAAATTCGAAAACGACGCCCGGCGTCGTTCTTACTGTGCGTGGGATTATTCTCGTCGAAATACGTGAATTGAGTACGTCGTGAGCGAAAATTATTTTTTCGTAGGTCGTAAGGGGTGTTTGATTTTTTAAAATTTGAAATTTCTTTTCTTTGGGTTTTGCCATTTTTTTTATTTTTTATTTGTAGCTTTATTTTTGGGAGGCCTCGGGGGTTAATTAATTTTCACAGCGATGGAACGATGTTACGATCTTCGTTGTTTCTCCTTCTTCGTCCTGGCTCGCTGGCATCTGCTGCGAATTCGCACACCCATTCACGCCTACGCGTGACATGCGTAAATACACGCAGCGCACGCACACACTCGTGCCACACGGTCATTGGCCCCCTCTGCACACGCGAGGCAAAGGCGTCGCGACGCAACGATATGGACACGTTCCCGCTGAATTCTATGTATATCTAGGCTCGGTGACGCGAATATTTCGCTTGCAGAATTTTTGCGCGTCCCGATTTTTGGGGCGAGCTTCGCAAAATTTTGGCAGACATCCTAGCAGCACGGCCATTGGCTGACGCACGTTTCGATGATTTACGTGAAATTTTTTGCAAACTTTTTTTTTCGTGTATTTTCTTTTTCTCTCGTACCTGCTTCGCAAATTTTTTTTCTCGGTGACAAACCAGTATCGCAGTGACATGACGTGTCGATGACTTTTGGATATGACGGACAAAAAAAACCATTGGTCCCCCTATGGAGTCATCGCGAAACTTTGCTCGATCGTCTATGCAAGTCAGTAACCCAAGGAAATGGCGAATGACGTTTGACTTTTTTGCAAAATTTTTCTGCAAAATTTTTTTTACGCGCGGGGCCCCGCGTTCACCTCTTTCTGCACTGTCCTGCTGATTTTGCTTCGAGGCTGACTAACGTCGCCTGCCTTCGCTTCGCCTCGCGTCACCACGAACAGGAATGTGGGCCAACTGACGGATTCCGGTACTGCGGAATCATCCCCTTTCACGGGACCGTTTATCTCCGTGAGATCTTGCCGACACCGAACTTCAAGGATATAAATATTCATAAATAAAAAATAAACCCTACATTTTTTTTTATCTTAATCAAATATGCCAAAAGTTTCATCAAAACAATATCGATCCCCAATAATACCGTAGCGTCCCTTAAAACATATCATTCTTCGATTATCAACATCGAATCCAAATATATTTTACGATATACGTATTTTTCACTCACCCGCCTGCTTTTTATTATCTCACGATATTATCACGTACCTACTGTACCGCTGATTCAGATAACAATGGTAAAACTTCCCATGGAACTTGATACATTTCGTACTCTCGGGTCCAAGCATCGCAATAGGCAGGTGCGTTTCCATGACCAGATGGTATTTGGTTCCCGAACCTTCTGTTGTGTGACATGGGTAGTCAGGATAGGCACCAGGGTACAGGCTACCTAAGACTACTTCCTCTTCACACGCTATCAGAGCTATGGAGGAAGAGGATGAAGAGCGACGGGGGGGGTAGGAGGGGGGGCGGCGGTATAGCGTCTTTACTTAGTTTTCATGAAAAGCGATCGCGATTCTGTTTTTGTGCATCAGGGGGACTTGGGTCATAATAGTATAATAAGAGTGTCTAGGATATATGAATTAATGAACATATATATATATATAAAGCCGCATCCACGTATGCGTATATCTATGCATATATCAAGTCGCTGCGATATATCGCCTTACCGTATGTCGGATAGGATAGCACACGTACACTCCAGTCATAGTACTTCGCTACCTATATATATGTACATGGGGCATAAATAATGAGATCGTGTCGGAAGATGGCCTAGATATCCAACGGGCTGCAAGAAAAGGGCATTGCCGTCGCCCGATGGCAGCCGGCCTTTATGCCGCTATTCTACGAAGAGCAAAAAAAAGGGTTCGTCGACGGTTTACTTGTCGCATGAAAAATCCCACGCGATTCTTCAGCCGAATAACGTAGGTCAATAGGCAGAATGGATCTTCGTTCGAGGCACTGTGAACGCTCCTTTACATTTACGACAATGGTAAAAAGATTGCGGTGATGATTCCTTGATTGGATTTTTGAGCCCTAACGGCGACAGAGAAATCAAAATGTCTTTTTTTTGAATTTAGTTTTTTTTTAATATTCAGACATACAGTGATTACGGTGTAAAATATTTGTATTTATTTTTGGGTAATTTTTGAATAATTTTTTCTTCGAATTTTCAAAAGTAACGCCTATTTCGTTACTTATACCTACCTGTCTTTGGGTATATTTTTATTGTCTCCGCTTTCGAAATTCTCTACGATCTTTCGTATACGGGAAGATGTCTAGGAACCGGAAGTCATTTAGGTCTGGGTTTGTGAAATGATAACCGAAACGTTTTTAAGTACCGCGAGGAGCTGCGTTCACGGTATCGGAATACGAATGCGCGAGGTATGTTAATTAGTTGTTTGCTTTTAATTAGGGACAGAGACCGGTAACCCTTTGGGCACGACTGGCTTTATCGAGATACACCACATATACGTGGGCTGGTTAGACATCGGATCTTATCATTCACGAGGCGCATCTGTTTTGTAATTTCGGAAGGAGCAAGAGTACATCCGTTTTTTTTTAATTGTACTAATTAAGGTAATCGATCCGACAAGGTGTGCAAGATCCACGCGGTAGTTTGATAATAGTAAAGTTGAAAGGGTTAATTTTGCATTAAAAAAGTATTACAAATTGAAAATGAAAATGGGCGAAATGAAAGAAATTTTTTTTTCATCTAATTACAGGAGTCACGTTCAAGGCGCACAGATTGATCCTCGCAGCATGCAGCAAGCACTTTCAGGAACTGTTCGAGGGAATGCCACCATCTCCCGCAGGATTGATAGTCATTCTGGATGGTACGAGTGCCCACAATATGGCAGCTCTACTCGAGTTCATGTATCGTGGCGAGGTCCACGTGTCCCAGGAGTCTCTCAGCTCCTTTCTCAAGGCTGCCGAATGCCTACAAGTACGTACAACCCATTTCGGTATCGCTCCACTGTGCGGCGAACTGGCCAGTCTCTACTGCGATAGCTCAATTAGATAATACATACGGGAAGGAGAAAGTTTTTGTATGGAGGAATAATGAGAAAAGAATTTTGTAAATTTCTTCGTCCTGTCCACAGGTGAAGGGCCTCTCAATAGAGCACGAGAAATTGGCGGTGGCGCAGAGGCACGCTGCGGAAACAAATAATTCGTCGTCCGACGGCGGAGGCGGTGGGGGCGGTGGTGGTAGCGACGGTGGCGGCGGTGGCGGCGGAAGTGGAACCGGCGAGATCACCGGAGCCGGAAGCGTCGGCGGTAGCGTCGTCAAGAGGTCTCCGACGCCAGCGCCTTCGCCGGCGTCTACCTATACTGTACCCAACGCTTACTCTACGTCCCACTATTACGAGAGCCCGCGAAAGAGGGTAATAAGGTGAGTCAGTTTATTCACTAGGTTTTCTTGAGCTTTACGGTGGTACCAACCCTCATCCACTTTACCCCCACGTGCATCGTTCTTCGGTCAATAAGACAAAAAATGACGAATACATCCCGATGGGAAACCTCTTGTTTGTAAATCAGCTTAAACTTTGCTGGACGTATTATTTTACCAGGGGTGCCAACAGTTCGTAAATTTTTTAGGAGTTGAAGGTTGACGGACAATAAATACGTAAGGGATCGGTTCGATCTAGGGTCCCCAGAGGACGTAACTAGCGGTGCAACTGTTTCGTAACTGTTTTTTATTTTATCACTAGTGAATCTAGGGACTTTTTCTTTCACTTCACGTTATTTATTGTCTCTCTCTCTTTCTTATATTCGGGGATTCGTCCTTGTGATTTTTTATTTTGCTTTTTTTTTCTTTCGTTTTCAAACAAAATTCCCTATGGAATATCTTACGGTCGCTGTCGAGCTTTCTCCTAGAGACTTTCTTGGTTGCCGTGTGGTATCTACGTGTGCTTGTGCTCGTTGGGTGGTTTTGTTTCGGTGTTAATTAAGGGATGACTTGTAAGGACGCGTGTGCATGGCAGGTCGCCCAGCGACGTGGACGCCCTCGGCAGGGCGAGCGTTTTACGGGACGGCGGTACGTTCCGGCCCGCATCTGCTCCCCATCCGCTTCTTCTCGAGAGTCCTGTGTATCAGCCGTTTCCTCATCCTTCGGAGACGCCGACCCACCCCCATACGGCGCCCCACACGCCCACGGAACTCGAACGGGAATTGGAACGGGATCGTTCCGAGGAACGCGGTAATGGAGAACACAAGGACAGCGGTGCAGAAGGTAAGGGGAGAGAGAGAGAAAGGACCTGTCCTCCATTTTCTTTTATCCACGGTTCCTCATTATTATTTCGACGATTTTCGTCCTTTGTCGTCCTCCTTCTATCATTTTTTTTTTTAATTTTAATTACAACCAGCCGTCGTCGCCAGTTACGAAGCCTTTAATACGCGACCGTGAACGCGTCGCGATCTTTTAATGCAGAAGAGCGTCTCAAGAATGTACCGGGTGTCTCATTGGTGCGAATTTTGTTTACGTTTGAGATTAACGGAAAAGACGTGTAATGGCTGGAAAAAAAAATTGTTTGAGAACATTTTACGTTTTACCGTTGGACACTGATTTTGGAAAAAAATTTTTCATCGATAAAAAGTTTTTTATGTCAATTTTATATCGTAAGATTCAACTAAAGAACAGTGAGATTAATTACCACCGGGTAGATAAGCGCGGGACAAAGATTATATAGGGGTGAAATGAGTTTCATCCCTGTAATTTTTTTGTCTTTTTGGATTATGAATATTTTAATAATCCACCGTTCGATCGTTAATTTACGTTTTCTTTCGTTACCCTCATTTTTTCCCCCTCATTCTCCCTTAATCCCCATCGAAGTATTCGTTATGATTCCCACCTGTCTTTTTTTTTGTTTCACGAGTGGCTTTTCGTCGCGCCAATCTCACGCAAATTTCTCTTTTGGCACTTTTCACAGATTTGCGAATAAAGCAGGAACCAGTGGCGTTGACGGATCGCGAAAGGACAGAAAGGCTGGCCGAAAGGTTATCCGGCGAGATCTACACCGGTAGAGGCGTAGAGGCTGGTACCTACGGGCCACCCGCGGACCACGTACACCATGGCGCCCAATTGGGGCCCTCTATGGGGGGCCCCATGCCTCCTGCTCATCCACCCACCCCTGATCTCAGTCCAGCGCCAACTACACCCGCCATGTGGAATACGAAAATAAACAAGGCCGGTACCGTGTCCACGCCCGATGGTAAGTTTGGAAAGCCATTCTTCAGAAATTTTGAACAAAATTTCGTAATTTTTTTTTTCATCACGACATTACACCAGTCGTTCGAATCACTAAGAATCACAAATCGTTAAGTATATCACAAAAGACCCGCATTATTTTTAACAACCTTATTTTTCCGTCGACCGCGTTCATCGAAAATTTCATACCCGAATGGCAGGACACGTTTTCGGGTGACAAAAAAAAATTCTTATTAATTGTTAACGAACGAGTCAATAACCCCCCCTGCCCCCCCTCACTTCTTTTTGAACCGTTCCCTCGTCCCAGCGTAGGTATCGCTCGACCGGAAAATTTAATACCAATCAAACTCAAATCTCGCGAATTCGTCTTTATTTTACGAATTTCGATAACCTTTGGTGTTACGGTCAGGGACGTCGAGTGCTCCCCCCCCCCCCTCTGTAATCCCCCCTTTCTCTCTCTTTCTCCCTACCTCGTGATCGACAGTCGATGGATCAAACGAGATTCCGCCTGTATGTGGCAGCTGCTTGCACATTTGTCCGTAATTAATGGCGACGCCGCTAGATGGCGGAGCGGCCGGTCAAGGTCAAAACTCGAAATGGGTATACTAAATACGAAAACTGAAGTGTGTTCGTGAATAAGATGTAAAGCGGCAATGCTGTATCTGCTGTGTATTCGTGTTAGCTAGCAGCCGAATGGAGCATTGGCGCATGTACGCGTTCCTTACGTGTTTTCAGTGACTCACGAGTTCGTTGAACCTGATAAAACGCACGCGCGCTTCGACTCAATGCCATAATATGCAATGTTGATGCCGATTGTTTTTGCCATTTTTACCGAATCCTGCCAAGACTTAACTTTTCGTTATCTTTCCGTTACGTGAGGCGTTAGCGTCGCTGGGGATCTTACCGCATAGTAGAATGCCATGCTTATAACGCAAGACTGTGATCGATGCGGATAAATAAATATTTTTGTTTAAATTTATTCATATTTTTGTCGTGGAATGTACCGCGCTAAATGGTGTGTCAGTTCTTAGTGTCGCGTGTGCTGTAATGGAATTGGGGAATGACGTATTGGCCGCGTTTGGCTTCAGAAGCGTCACAGCTGCGGTTAACTTCGCGCTCTGGTAATAAACCGGGTTCTCATTGGTCAGCTGTGACTTTTACGATGCGTGGCGGGAAATTCAAATTTTTGTGTATATATATATATATTAAGCGATTTCTCAATTGTCAGACGTAACAATGGAAATTGACACTGGTACGGTCGATTGCGATTCGTCACTGTTGAGGGGTTCGAAAAGCAAGATAAATTTGAGGTCCTTTGATCGATGAAGCGACAGAGACAGGATTGAAAAATTTTCAAAACAGACTGTACCGCACGTGTCGTTTAAAATGTCTGTTTTTTTATCTTGAGATACCAAAGTGAATTTAAACATTACGTCGGTACTCTTGCATGTGTTAACCAGAAATCGACGACTGATAATGCATATGCAATTCGCGACTGAAACTCGTGGAAAAGTACGGCAGCGTTACTTGATAAGGGAAATAAGAAAAAATTTTACTTCGGCTAACGGTCTTTCGGGTCGTTCAACGTTTCGAATGAAAAAAGCATACGTGCACCAAACTGTCTTTTTTCGTTGGTTTATGCAAGGCGTTGCAAGAAAGAGAGTAGAATAGTAAAAAAAGAAAAGATACTCGAACGTGCCTTCTTTCCAAGAGCCGGTAGCAGCCTTACTGGGTATCTACTATGATCTTATTGTATCAGAACTGGATAACGGACGTCGCTCTTTTTTTTCTTGGCGTCCCCGCATCGGCGTCACCAGTGGCTTTTCTCGATAACGTCGTACCAGTCGTGCGAATCCAATCTATCCACTCGTAAATCATTGGCTAGGGTTTTTATCAAATTTGTTTTTTAGTTGTAAGAAAATTTTGAATTTTCTTTGTTTACCCTAACTTTTGACTTAGGTACACGAGACTTTAAGTACTTGTTCAGTTGTACGTCTGATCCTTGACTGTCTTGTATGCTGTTGGACACATTGTATTATTTTTCTACCTTCTGCTTGGCTTATATGTTGAAGCCGTTGTGAACGGGACTTTAATTACGTAAAGTCTAGCAATCGATGGTGACTTTGATGATTCCTTTCTACTCGCTGGACGTTACAAAATGCACCTGAGAGGCGAACGCGTTGCATCACTACTGGCTGCACGTGGAGTCGGCTCAATGTTGCAACTAACGTTACGCCTCGTAGCATCTTCGTCTCTCAGCAGAAAATACGGGTTGAGGAGATAGAGGCTTCGTGTTGAAAAACAGAGTATCATGTGACGTGAGACAAAAAATTGATAAGGTCCAAGATATTTGATTTAAACACTAGTACAAAGAGGGGACAAATATTTATTGATAATGGACATTTGATGTTTTAATTTTTTTCGGAAATCATTTTGTCAGTCGAGGTACGTGCATGGACTTTTTAATGAGCGGACGTCATTCGCACACGATAGTGATAATTTAAAAAAAGGAAATACATATGTATGTATATATATATATATATTTGTCGAATTTTTCTGGACAGCATTTAAGATGGTCGAACTCTTATTAAGTGACATTGTAGAACGGTACTGCATGCTTATATATTTGACGAAGATTTCTTTAAAAAAAAGCAGAGATGGAACGGCGCAGTCTCTTCGAAACCGAAGGCAGGGAGAAAGGGGCCCGTTAATTTCTTAAACGTTTCCGCACCGAATATCATGGATCACGTTACGCGTTACTTTATTCAGAAGTAATCCAGCTGTTTCACATTGGAAACCCCGCATGTTCTTGAGATTCAGTGAAAGGATGGAGTGACCCATCCGATGCGGTTGGCGCCAAGTATCAAACGGAAACTAAAATTAGATGTGAGGAACTCGAAAAAAAGACAATATTGCGGATCGATCGCAAGTGTGAAGATACGTGACGTCACTCGATATTTGCGTCATTCGTCTACGTAAAAAGATCGGACTAAATCGCACGAGGAAATAGTCCTCCATTGCGATTTAGAAGGCTAAACAAAATTTGGTCCTAAAATATTTCCTTCATTTGATACACAACGTGTAGAGTTCCTTGAAAAAGAAATAAAAAATTTTTTAATCATCCGCCATCTTGCCTACAAACGTACCACATGGAATTTTCAAACTTTCATAGCTCCCCCCACGATACTGTTATCCGAACTCAATTTTTTTCCTACGAAATATAATTTTTGAATGTTTCACAAAACATCGATCCACTCGCGATAATCAAGTCTGAAAAAAAAATATCTCGATTTTAAATAATCGCAGAACGTTCCGGACTCTTCGGTTGCCATGCACGATCGACTATCGTATCCTCGAACTTCTTTTTTTTATAAGTCCGATCGTGTGAAAGGCCCTCCGTATAAGGGCCCGGGGCTCTGAAGGGGGCATGGGGCGATCATTCGGGGAAGGGGGTGGAGGGGCGGTCACAGGTACTCACGCTCGCGTTCACGCGAACGCTACAAAGAGGATGCAGGCAACGGTGCAGCCATTGCGACATCTCTTGCTCCGGCGAGCAGCTCACCGAGTGTGACACTACTACGCCGTGACTTTAGCCTGCACGAACGTTGTGGGCTACGAACGGCTACTATTTAATCTCGGCATCACTTTGCTTACCGGGAAGCGAACTGGGAAGTGATGCAGCGGTTATTGACGTTACTTGAACCCGCCTCGGTATGCTGTAGCATTGAGGAGCATTTCGTCGATTCTAAGAACTGAAACAGGTTTGCAGTCACTGACGTAAATTTTTTTTGGTTGGCAGCAAATTATTTTTTTTTTAAGAAAATAATAAGATACTCTATACGAGACGAGGTCTATTATCTGGAAAAAAAAAGATTTTTTTAACATGATCCCGATTCACTTTAATATCGTCGTACGTTTTGGGTGTGTGAATATTTTTTTTCAAATATGTGTATCGGCAGACGAGGTATTTTGGGTGAAAACGAAAAATTGAAATTTTGGAAATTATTCTCAATTATCGTTATCAATATTTTGAAGATATCCAAGATGCGTGAGGAACTGTTTTCGATAATTTGTCCATACGTTTTTTTTTTGCTTTTTCGGAAAGTATACGTTATGCCCAGTGCCGTACCGAGGGTGAGCGGTCCATAGGCGTAGCAATGGTAACAGGGATCTATGGCGTGAAAAATCGTCGAACCATCTTTCGGCCGAGACTCTAGGGAATAGCTCGGTAGTATCGGGTCTCATCGTTGCGCCACGTTCTCGGCTTCACTTCAGTCTTCAATTCTCTTCACTTCACTTCCCTCTTCACGAGCATGACTTTCTCTTGGCGTTCACACGATTCTCGAACCTTGAATGCCTCCCGTGCAAGTCCTACCCGTTACTCATACCGGCGCCATCTTTGTTCCACAATAAAAATCATCTCTACCATGATTCCCAATGACGTCTGTCCTGGTCCATTCCAATCGGACTCGACAGCTGCTTCCTTGCGCCGAGGAATGAAATGTCTAAGCTTTTCTGATGCCAGTACCGTTGCACCAGACTGAACGAGGGCGTGACTGCGAGAACGAAATTTGACAAAATTTTTTGAACACGTGTTTTTACTGAGAAATTTTTTTTTATAACGTAAAACAATTTTTTTTGCATCTCAAAAAATTTTTTTTCACGGACTCTGCGCGAGTTGGGAATTGAGGTTAGCCGACGATAAAAAAATTGCATGTCATAGATAAGTAAAACGCGATTTAATAGACTCGAACATAAAATTTCGTCTCTCAATGATGGCGTTAGGTTACATTCTAACGGCATTCATACGCCTATCTTTCAACTTGAGAACGGCTGAATAATTGCTAATTGGAACCAGTCGAGTTGTGCCAATTCGAAGTCTTGCTGGCCACCTGTTTCGGTTACCGGCCATATGATGAATTTCCAGCAGTTTTTACCTTAGCTGTATTTTTTTTCCTCATTTTCTCACTGTTTCTTGTTTTATTCTCCCTTCCGATAAATCGATTCTCCTAAGGGCGAGCTACGTCGCCTAATATCGCCTGGACACGCGAGCCGATTATCTGCAATCGTGTTTAAGTTGCCCTCGGAAGCCAGCCGTCCAGCCAGCCACCCAGCTAGCCAGTCACCCAGACCCTCCCTTTTTGGTGCAATACATTCAATTTAGATATTTAGTATTTTATTCCTTATATTTAATGGAAATTACGAGTATGCATGTAGCATAGTATATGGTACGATATACTAGAGATATATATACTTGATCTTATCGATAATGACAGTCCTTTCGTACTTTTTCGAATTACAGTAGTTAGATTAGATAGAAATTTAGGCAGCGCCAAAAAATTTTTTTTCTCTATAATCATATTAATAAAGAAAAATGGCAAGAGTATACCATATTCACGTTCACACTAAAAAATACAGCCAAATATTTTTCAGATACTTATTTACCATGTCCATTGTCGTAAATGCGGTAATGAAGCGCGTCCATGTCATGCGGCATATATTAGAAGAACGTTTACGAAGGCCCAGGGGCGTAAAAAAAGGGGGTCGCATTGGATCAGGTCCCTGTACTTTGTTCACGAAAAAGCCATTTATTATAATCAATGCTAATCGCTAGGTATACCGTACGATTCTCTTATAATTATTAAATTACATGTTGCATCTTAAAAATCTGTCATAACATTAAAAAGCAGCTGCGCGCGTTGTATAAATTTCGCGTAAATCGATGAAAGCCGGTAGATTGAAAAATCTTTGGTGACGATGTAAAGAAAATTATATCGTACGAAATAGATAAAGCGAAATATCGTCACTGACCAGTCAGCGAAATTTAGTTCGAAAACTGGATTGAACATCAGACAAATGTGTCACGCGGTATATATAAGCCAACATAAATATATCAGTCCCAGTAATAAAGTCCATATCCGACTACAGCACAACAAGTGTAACAGGAATAAGAAAAAGGGAAAAAGAAAGTCTCTTTCAACGTGCAATTTCCCAAGAAACTCTTGAATACTTAACAACGTCGTTTCGAGTATTTTAAAACTCGCGGGACTCTGTAACGCATCCATACGCGATGCCAGTGAAAAATTAATGCGCAGAATATAGCTCGCCGGTAGCCCTACGCCGTTCCACGTAATGACTAACCCCCATTAATATTTCCATTGAAAATGAGAACTCGGCCTTAGCCAGTTTTCTCGTCCTACGATGCATCGTTGGGTAACCTTAGACCCCGTCCAGCTGTAATTTCGTATCCGCTGGCTCGTCTTGATTTTTTTTCCTTAGACCGATTGCCCGTCTTTCGAAAATACAAAGCGAAGTATCGCCAGGGGTCCGGCTGTGATCGTTAGGCAATGCAAAGGGGCTATAAAGTAACTATAGCTAATATCAGACTGTACATTAAAATTTTGCCAGTCTTAAAGACGCGACCATACAGCGTTTGGAGGTTATGGTGCCCCGGGCGCTATCCTGGACCCACCTCCTATTTACTATCGATCAAACGGAGAAGGTTAGATTCTTAGGAATACATTAGAACTTTTTGGCCTTGCCATTCTCTTGGCACGTACGTAAGGCCCCAGGGTCATCATCTACCTTCTGAAAATTAAGTCCCAGTTAAAAGGACAGGCTGGGTCCATTCGGTCCCCGTTGGACGATGCATCGAGAATCTGTGGCCCAATTTATTTACCGGTAAAACAGCTATGGGTTTCCGTATGCTTCCAGTGCACTTTTCAATGGGCGCAGCCGGCAGAGTCTTACGTACTTTTATAATCGATTGGCTCGCGTAACGTGGCTAACTTCACGTCTGTCTCTTCTACGATTTATTCTGCGATGGATGTCTCGTTGGGTGGTTGGAGACGGAAACTACCCTTTGTCGAAGGGTGTACCGATCTGTCGGTCTATTCTGCTGTTTTGATGAGATCAAGATGGCTGCGATGATCGAAGACGAATTTTTGTCGATTGAAATTATTTGTTAAATTTTTTAAAATTAAACACTGTCTCAGTCGTTTTTTATATTATACACAGTTAAATTGGTGTGTGTATATGGATTTTGGTCATTGGTTTTTTTGGGAGTAAATAATGCGTAAAATTTTACGTGTCATCGTTCGCAATAATTCGACGACAGGTGTCGCTGTACGACTAAGTATGTAAAAGCACGGGAAGATGTATGAAGGACTGTGGAAAAAGTACAGTGGCGACGCCTGGCGGCTGACGCGGGTACCGCCTAACGACGTAACTGGGTCACGGCCAGGCGGTCCTTCGGCGTCTCTTTGGAGAAACGTCGAGGAACTTTTGCGACGAATCCGTTCCATTTATTCTCATTCCTTTTCCCATGTCTCATCCAGACTGAGCCTGGGCGTCTCGTTCGGGGGAGTTTCTTCTCCGGGAGAACTTTAACAAGTGGAACAGTCCGCTCGCTAGTCAGACGAGTGAATATAGACACCCTTATACATACGGATGCAAAGGACGATAATCTATCACGATGAAGTACCTGTTAAATAAAAAAATAATTCTCACGTAGTCGAACCGGTCGATCGTACGGCAATCGTTAAATCTTCGAACAGAACGAAATTTCTTTTCCGTATATTGACAAAGGGATCGATCTTTATCGATATTGATTTTTTGTCGATTAAAATTCATCGACTGCTTATTATTTCATATTTCATTAACGCTGCATTCGTCCTGAGACTCGACAGAGACCCCGACGATCCTTCGTCGCTCTTTTAATTTTGTGTATTTATAACATTCGAGAGTGTCTTGTATCCATCTGCACCTTTCTCTCTCTCTCTCTCTCCGTACGATACAGTCACGACTTTCTCCGGAATCTTCATTCACACCCACGGAAGCCTCTCAAGTGATCTTTACGATTGAGGCCAGGGTCCTTAATAAAATCGTAATTAATTAATTCACGAGTCACGGTCTGCATAGCTACCAACTTTTATTTACCCCCCTTAAAATTTCGATCTTTAACCTATTTCCGGTTTTCAAGTTAAATCCACGTACGCTCGAGTTAGAAAACTCCTAAAACCAGCAATTTACGTAAACCCTGTAATTTTTTAGTTTACAAACTCTCCCCTTCACCTTCCCTCCCCCTCCCATCCTCCATCAGTGCCACGTCGCGTCAGAAGAGGCAGGGGGGGTGAATTTCGCCAGGATAACTAACCGTCACGTAATATTCGTACACCCGCGACAGGCAGGACTGCCTCGCGAATGTACAGGGTCGAAAGGTTACAGAGCGAAGGGGTTGATAGGCGAGCATACCCGTGAAAACCCCCTAGGGGTGTACCAGCAGCGATGACGTGTACTGCGGACATTCGTGGTACACGCACGTATAGAAGCTAGTAATTTTTGGGTTTGAGCCGTGAGAAGAGGCAGCGAAAGGGATTGACGTATGGGGGGGGGGGGGAGGGTGGTTCCTTCGGTTACGCAGCGGAAGCAAGGGTGACTAAGGTAGGTGGGTTCCTAGTTGGAGCGCGAGGACTTGGCAAGGGTGGCGGGTACACATGCCTCGGTAGGGTTTGAACTATTGCGAATAGCGGGCAAGAGGGATGGGGAGGGAGGGGGTGATAAGGGATGAGACGAAATAGGGGTTGGTGGGTACCGCGAGTTGCTAGGTAAGCAGTAAGCGTAAAACGTGGGTGGGCGACTAGAGCCAGGAGGGGGTGGTGAGGGGGGTAGGGCGGCTCTTGGCTCGGTACGTTTTTGGCATCGGAGGGTTGAGCCAGCAGAGGGGTGGATAAGGAGATGACGATAGAGCGAGCAAGAGAGGGTCTGCGGGGTGGTGGAAAGTGAAAGGGGGGTTGGCGAGGGGGGAGGTAGTGACGTGCATAGGCGCAAGAGGCATAGGCACGGCAGGTATAGGGAATGGTATGGTAGGCATCCCTCTGCTGCGTATTGATCGACGAGGGTGGGTGAGGTAGTAGACGGGGCAGGTCCGCAGTCACCCGAATTAGACTCAGCCTGCCCAGCCTGGGATGCCTGAAGCTGGTCCGAAGCTGCGCTCGAGTGGTACCTGCCCTTGCACCGGGTAGCAATCTACCCTCCTGTTGGGGATGCTCTCCCCCCCCCCTTCATCCCCTATTATGCGTGGGTGGGTTTGGGGCTCTCTTGCCCTAGCTTGCCCCTTAGCCCTGTATACCCTGTGTTCTATGAATCCTACGCCCTTTCGCTAGACCCCCCCGGCTACCCACCCCGGGCGAGTTCAGCAAGCCAGCCAAAACTCTATTGTCTGCGCTGGACGTACTTCCTTCGGTTCGAGGCGCGAACCATGTTACAGGAAACTGTGGAAGCGGAAGTTGCCCTCGCGGGAGCAGTTGGTTGGGCATGCGAAATCTTAGTAGAAATTTATGGGTACTTTTGTCGGTTACGTTAGTCTGGATGTGGGTCGGGATTATTGTTTTGGTGGGAAATGGATCGGTGGCTTTTTTTGGGTTTTAGGATTTTTTTGATTTTTAGTGACGAGCAATTTTTTTTATTGTTAGGTTAGGTTCCTGGTCACTGTGATCGATATTCACATATGCTCACGCAGTGCCACGATGTTTGCTCTGGGTTTTGGGTTTGTGTCGCGTGTCCACGTACACCTATGTACTTTAATACCAAGAGTGGGACGGCCATTAAACCGCGTCGCTGCTATGGGGCCTGGGGGGTTCGCATGCAATGCTAAATTCGGGTCACCTAATAATTCACGATAACGCCGCTAGAGGGTCTGCCCGTACCGGCGAGCGCTCGAATTACTAATAAATGAATGGAACCGTCGAATATGACGGCATTCACCTTTCTCGGGGGCGAACTGTCGGACGTCGTGCGTTATCTCGTTCGTACTGTCGTTGATAAAAATACAACGCGGGCTTCCCTAACGTCGAGTCGACGAGCACAAAGATGATTTGGGGAGGCGCGGCGACGCGCCGAAGAACTTTCGCGATAGTGATGCACGAGGGAGAGACGCGATGACGTAATACAGCATAGATGCCAAGAAGCCACGTTATCGGTTTCATAGAGTAATATAAACTGTATATATATACATATATACGTATACTGGTAAAGTTTCGTAATAGCTTTCCCCTACGTTTCCAATTCGTACTGTTTGCAAATTGATCTTAGGCCGCCATTTTGTGTAGCCGGATAGAAAAATCTTAACGTTTTCGAAGTTTACTAACGCAACAAGAAATTCTTAAGTACCCCATATACCAGTGATCTATGTATGCGTGTGTATATATATATATATATATATATATATATATACACATTAAATCTTGAAGCCTCAGAGAACATTCGTTTCCTCCATAGCAAACAGTCCCACTTTACCGAACGTTAGGTTAGGTTAGACGCTAGAATGCCGTACGTACGTCTGTGATTATTAAACGAGCGAAAATTCGCGTGTCTCCGTTCGGGCGAACCCACATCCTCGCGAAACTTGCCTTAGCACGCGATGCGCGACGTTGCGTTTCGAATGTTCCGTATGCACACGCGTATATATATACGTAAAAATTAACATACGCGTATATCCACATATCATCTTTTCTCTGTCCTCGTGTCACTGTTCGTAACGTATTACACACGAGTATCCACATATGAAAGGTACAGCGCGGCCATACGAGCCAGGAAAATTGCTGGTGGAAGCCTGAAAATACAAGCGAGTGGAAACAAGAAGAAAAAAAAGGTATCAGGCGACAGTGGCGCCAGCTGGGATCTTTGCCATTGAACTAATTGTAGTGTAAAAATTTTCCTACGTAAAATTCAACCGTGCGCTTAGTCCATTAATTTTTGCAGTTATCGCCCTTGAAAGCTCGCCTAAAGTATATTGGCCACTTAAGAATTCGAATTCACGTGATATTTCCTCATCTAGAGTGATCGTCATGTCGTTGGCCATTCGTCAGACAGCGTTGCACATCGTAAAGACGACAAAAGATACGCCGCTACTTGGTGCGTCGTTTCTCATGACGTATACGTCACTGGCAGACCAAATCTCTCGCCGGTATACACTCAAGGCATATACTGGGTGGCTTTTACGTACTTGTACGCACAATGCCTGTGTAACTCTATCTTTGCTACAGACGCGAAGGACCTTGAGAATTGGATGGGGGGATGAAATTCTTCCAGAAACCACATAACCCTGTCATTTCAGTGGGTGGCGGTGGGTCGAGATACTCTGGCGTGTTACCCGGCAGCCATTGGCTGTTGTTCCCTTTTTTTAATAGACAATGGAAGCCGCGGCGTTGTCGAAAAAGTTATTCCTTATCGTCGTCGGCTGCATTGTCCTTAACGCATTGCGTCACTAGGTTTGGATTTATGCCTGAGTCGTACTGTTGGATGATATATATACGTGGGTGTGTGTATATACAGGGTGTCCCATTTTGACTTAGACAGTGGAATAACTCGAAAACAGGGAGTTTTCGTAAAAAATGTTTGAGACAAAAGTTGTCGGGCTCGAAGGGGGCCGTCTAGCGATTTACCTGAATTTTTAGCCTGGGGCCTGTGTTGGGCCCTGTGAGGCCCAAGTACATTTTTTTTAATGGGAACGCCTATTTTTTATTGCATATTCGTATTGTATAACAAAAATAAAAAAGTTTTGTTCTTGATCATTTTCCGATAAACCCCCTGCAACAGTAGTAAAAAGGTCCGTGAAGTTGAACTTTGACATTGAGCGATACTTCGCGCACGACACCAGTGTGGTGTCGCCGGAAGGCATAGTGTTAAGACTGAGCTCCTTTGCCAAAAAAAAAAGAAGTAATCTTTCCTAGAGTGATCAAATCTTTGAATAGATCTTGTCTTTACCTGCCAAAATTATGCATTGATCTTGCCTTGATTGGCCGGAGTAGCATTCTGTAGCTTCAATGTAGTCTGACTATGAAAATGTCAATATTCAACTTCACGGACCTTTTTACTACTGTTGCAGGGGGTCTATCGGAAAATGATCAAGAACAAAACTTTTTTATTTTTTTTTCATAAAACACGAATCTGCAATAAAAAATAGACGTTCCCATTTTAAAAAATGGACCTGGGCCTCACAGGGCCCAACACGGGCCCCAGGCTAAAAATGCAGGTATCTCAATAGATGGCCCCCTTCGAGCCCGACAACTTTTGTCTCAAACATTTTTTACGAAAACTCCCTGTTTTCGAGTTATTCCACTGTCTAAGCTAAAATGGGACACCTTGTATATACATATATATATATGCATATACGCATATATAGTGCGTGCGTAACTGTACGCGTCTGGATGTCGCGTAATGCGCGCGGCATTGGCGAAGCTTCTGGATGCGACCGCCTGGACGCGCCACCTGCTCGTCGGGCGCAGCAATCAATACGCAACGTGGCCTGCGTGTGTCCTGTGCGTTGCGTGTGAGTGCGTATGCACGTGTCACCACGGCAGAACCCGTATGCGTGAGATTACGCGTGAACCTGTGCCTTGTACTATTCTATCCTCCTCTTTATCATTCCTCCAGAAGTTTCCTTCGCGGTAGTCGTATGCGGCGAGGAAAGACTCTCCGGGCGCCAGAATAATCGCAAATGACATACAAACAGGCTGAGGTTTAAGTCGCTGATATTTTTTGGTTACCCTTTTTTTCTTTCGGTGGGAACTTCGATGCGATCCTTTTGTTGTATATATGTATCTAGGGCTATTAGAGATTTTATTATTTATTTCACTCTGTCATGCACGAGAGGATACGTTGTTGACTTTGCGCCCGATGGACACTACGAAAAAGCTTTTATATTAGTTGTCGAGGCCATTTATACTGTGCCGGCACGGCGAACGGCTTTTCCACTTGATGCGTGACACTTAATTGCCCGGGTGATCTATTATTTAACATCTTCGTGTTTAAGTACGTCGAGAGCATCGTTACCAACTTCCGTTGAGAGAGCTGTTCGCGGGAAAGGACATTTGTCGTTTTTGGAATTTGTCGAGGGGGGGAAGGTGGACGGGAAGGGGGGTCAAAAAATCTCTAATCGAAAATTCGAGCTTCGTTCTGGTGATACTACATTCGACGTACAAGCTATTCGTCGATGGGATGACGTTGTGAAAAATTTTTTCGGACACCCGGTGGGTACTGATTATCGCGTATGTTATGTATATTAAAATTGAAAGGACGATTCATCCTATATGCTCTGCGGTATTTGTACAATGGTTTTTTTGTATTTTTTAAAGAAGCTCAAAATTTCATTTCTTCCTGTGCTTCAAGAGCAATAGCGATTGGGGTGTGTATATATGTATATGTGGTAAGATGAGCTAAGTAGACTGGGGGGTTGGATGATCCTAACCTGATCCGAGGGACAATGCGAATTCCTTGCGTGCGATCGTCGGATTTGTCCGATCGTGGCTTGTTTTTGGTTATGGTCGCGAAAAAGCATCGAAGGACCGTGGAGAGTGGACCGTTGTGCAGGTTATGGTTTCCTGGGGCGTCTGCTGGAGTTGGTAGAGAAAGGGACTTGGATCCTCCGTCCCTAGCGGGAGAGAGGAAACGAGGATGATGAGGAGGCCTGAATAAGGTGGGTGGTGGAGGAGCTGGGTGGTGGGTGGGGAAGGGGGGGGGTGGAGGATAAGGAGGAACTTTCCTAGGGTGTTTCTGGGCAAAGTGAGGATTGGTGCTAGGGGTTGTAACATTTAGAGGGTTTGGGGGGTTGAAACGCGTTGGGTTTCAGTAGAAGAGGGTGGCCTGAGAGCTCCCTTGATTTTAGGCTGCAGCACGCACACGGCTGGCATTGATTTTCCACTACTACTCCAGACTCTCATCTCATCCAACGATCATCATCTGTGTGATCTCTCTCTCTCTCTCTGTCTCTCTCTCTCTCTCGTTGTCCCTCTCGCACTCTCACTCACAGCCTCCGAATCCTACTAACCCTTCCTCCCGTTCTGTATCTTCCGTCAGTCCACCCCCCGACCACCAGGTTGGCGCCACCAGACACCAAATGGGTCAAGGCTGTCAGTCCCTGAAGTCTTCGTTATTTCTCACCATAGCGCAGACATCGATGACTTTTCACTTAAGAGGAAGACAAAATAGCAATGACTTTTGGTAGTTCTTTCGATCTAGGAAAATTGTGAAAATTTAGTAACTGTTAATATTTTTTTTTAATTCGCATGCATTTTTTTTATTTTAATTTTTTCTCCTCGTTACTCACTTGTCTTATAGTTCCTTCTCACTCGGGACGATCATTTTCTTTCGCAGACAAATTTTTTTTTTTCTTTATCGACTCTTCGTCGCTATTCGTGAACTTCTTTATCAACCGAGGTCCCGACGTTATCATAGGCGCGTGAAGCAGATCGTGTTATCGACCGAGCTGGAATTCTATAACGGAGGTTGCGGTAGGGCCGTCTTCGAGTTTCGTTATCTTATTCATTCGTTTGCTTGCTGCTTCACTCAGCTGAGAAGGAAAAAAGGGTCGGTGGGAGAGCGGGAGAGGGGAAGGGACCTTGCTGGCTTGTTCCATTTCGTAACTTAACCTTCTCGGTCTTCCTCAACCGCCCACCGTCACCTTCTCCTACTCTCCCCTTCCCGTCCTTCTTATCTTTTTATATTCGACATCTCCGTACCCAAGAACCTTCTCCCTACTCCGGAAGCCCTTCGCATAAACAGATGCGTACGAGATACGTCAAAGGGACCATGATGCACGGTCCGGAATTAGAACGTTCGAAGGCTCCGCAACTCATTCGTGACCTTCGTGGCGTTGTTAGTTTTCACAGGAACCTACGACGTAGTAATCTGCGATTGGTCTCCGGTGATGATTTTCAAATGGTGGAACAAAGACAAATATCATGCGGAAGCACAATGCTTATTGGCTCGATACAATTTTTATTAAAAAATTTTGGAATTAATTTTTTCTTTCGGACTTCATCGAAAATTCGGCCCTCGTATTATCGGGGGTCGATATTTCAAGGTCGGCAGTAATTTCCGAAGATGACATCGATTTCCGGGAAGACTTTTTCGGTTTTTCGGAGAACTGTCAAAATGCCGATTTTGCACCTTTCTTTTCGTCGTTTACTTTAACTTTTCGCTTTTCCGCGAAACGAAACCAGGCATCCTTCCTGGTACTGTGACCGTGTGTGTGTCTCATGCGATCTATCGCCGCCTTCGTAGCTCTCGGTCCGTCTCCACGTGTTCCTGTGACGGGGCCCTCCTTTGTCCAGCGACGGTCCTTTGTGAATTTCATAGTCAGCTGCACGAAACCGAAGACCGCGGTCCTATTATTTGCTTCTAGGATGGCCGGCTCTATTTTTAGGCGAAACACAGCGAATATCTAGTGGTTGCCTACAGTCAAATATATATATGCACATAAAATAACTATTTACCAAGCTCGCAAACGCAGAGGCTCACGTACACACTTATGTATATTTATACTGCATATGCCTTCGAACAAGCAACGTATAGTACGTTCGTGATAAAGTTCTTTGAAAGAAATAAAAATGTTACCTTCTAACGACAAAACCTATCATTACTGTTAGAGTCACGAAGATCATAAACAAAACTATTATAACGTTTTTGAGTGCGTGAAACGGTCTTAAATCTCTTTGATATATCCTCGAATGATATCTTTATCCAAATAAACACTCCTTTCGAGAGCCAAGGGCTCGTTCACAGTGTCAGAATATTTCTTTATCACAGAAAAATCCCATGAGGTGTCCGTTGCGATCGAGAAACTCGTAAACGGCGGGAAATTCAAATATACTGGTTGCATCGGGAGCCTTGACAAAGGCACGTGTTATTTCGGAGACCTTGGGTCCAAGAAGTACGATACGGCCGGCCGTTGTGAGGGCACCCTAAGGCGATGACTTAATCGAGTTAGAGGGAAGTGAATTGGTTAGCGTTCAGAGGATGACCTTGCACGCGCCATGACGACCAGAAGGCATTGGCCTAATGCTGCCGACAGCGATACGCTGCTGTGAATTTTGTTTTGCTTCGCGAGTGGAAATTTGTGGTGGTAAAGGAGCCACCACACGAGCGAGAAGCGTTCGTGATACCAGGAAGGCTTTGACTGTGGACAAAGGCCTAATGGCAATGGAGCATACGTCATCGCTTTACCTCGTGGGCCAATGGACCGTGTTTCGTGCATTGCCTTATGCAACGCAGCCGCCTTGAGCGAAAGGAAAGACAAAAGGAAGGAACGGAAAAAGAAATAAATAAAAGAGGAACACCCATTGCCGTTGAATATTAAAATGAGAGATTTAAGAAATTTTAGTTTCGTATCCTATTGCCTGCTACCTCTTTTGAGACTTTTGAACGTTTTACGTTCATCAAAACCGATAGGATATACGTGACGATCGTTACGTCTGGTTTTTTGATTTTGAAATTTGCCTTTTTTCTTGGTCATTGTACACTTTCTAAGGCCTTAAATTTTATTCCCATTAAATCGACGGCGCAGCATGTATTTCTGCCAATTTCGAAATCTCCTATAATAGTCAGAGCCGGAGAGCAGCTTTCTATCGCGTGCTCATCCACGCAGATTCGTTTCTAATGATTCGTTCCGTTAGGCCAGAACGCCAAAGTTCTTCGTAATGCCTTATAATGGCAACACATGCCGTTTTGATGAGATATTAACATACCGTGATGACACGATTGATACTGAAAAGCGCATGTGGTACTCAGACTGTAATTTTATTGCTAAGAAAATAAACATTTTTTTGTACCATTTTTAAATCGAATTTATATCTAGAAATTATTTATTTTGAAATTTACTTTTATTGCTATAACATTATTTCGAGTCTTCGCTGACGTTTTGCTGCTTGTGATTTAATATAAAATTTTTTGTTTGTTCTATAGGTAAAAAGCTTAAGTGTCCCTTTTGCGAACGACTGTACGGCTATGAGACGAATCTACGGGCTCACATAAGACAACGTCATCAGGGCATAAGAGTACCGTGTCCATTTTGTGCGAGGACCTTCACAAGGAACAACACGGTACGACGGCACATTGCGCGAGAGCATAAAGCCGAGATGAATCTGAAGGCATTTCAGCAGGCAAATCACTCGCTAACCGATACGGTGCCGCAGTAACGAGGCTTGCGAGGGAGCCACAGTACCAAAATCAACTTTTAGCGGCTACTAAAGTTACCTGCGAGTAGCGAGATGCGCCCTCTACATCCTCCGATCGTTTCCCCTACTCCCCCCGCTCCTTAGTCCCAAGCTACTCCCTCACCACCAGTAACCCGTCGTCGCGATCAACCAATCAGCGCCCACCGCCCCGCTCCGAGCTCACCCGAGGACGCCCGAACGACGCGCCTCGGGCAGCTTCGGGTCTGCCGAGGACGCGCGAAGAAGATATTCGTGCTGAGGTCACGTGATCCGTCAGGGAATCACGTGCGCACGTCATCACAAAGAGATACCTGCAGGAAGTGGACGCGTCGTGTCGCGTCAGCGCCTTAGTTACGTTTAAGCGTTAAGGACGTTGCTTCACGAGAAACGTGTGTCTGTAAATTGTAGAGGGAGCGCGAGAGGCGCGCGAAGAACGGATATCCGAAGATTTTCGAATCTTTTTTTTTTTTCTTTGCATATTAATTCCCGTTTTAACCCTCATAAAGAAAATGGACAACTGGAAATAATGTTTATTTTTTTTAAATCCAGTTTGGATTTTACACAATTTTCTTGCACGATTACTCCGATAAGAGGATGTAGCGTCTTTGAATTCAAAACGTGAAAATTAATTGCTGCCTCTGAAACAATAGAAGAAAAGCAAAATTTATCTAAAAATTTGTATAGATCAAAGAAAACATTCACGATACGTTTGACACCCTACAGACAGTTTCAAACATGTGCATGTTATTTCGTAATATGAGAGTCCTCGAAATTTTTTTTTTTCGAAATTACCCGTCCTCCTTTGGAAATCCGTTCTACGCGTTCTTCATCGTTCCCCGTGTAAAGCGTCGTACGTCGAATGCGCGCATAAGAAAAAACGGATAGGAATGAAAAGCAAAAAAAATAGCCCAGTTCATAGAGAAAGCGTACGAATGCTCGAGGGACAGGAGGAAAGAAAAAAAAACAAAAGTATCAATTAATAATACAGTTCGAAATGGATAATCGACGCCGGAGCGCCTACGCGGGTTAAGTGACGCTAGACGCTGCGACGCCCGAGACACATAAGCTATACAAATCACAAAACTAGTCAATGAAAGTGCAACGGTCAAGTAAGGATTTATTAACTATACTATAAAAGAAACAAAAAAAAAAGAGAAAGAAGTCGAATCATAGCGGGTAAACGGCGAATAACAAAGAGAGACAAAACGACAACAAAGATCACACACACGCACACACACACTCTTATTAATGAGAACGAAAATTGCAACAAGAGTAATGCAAATTATAAAAAAAAAATACACAACTCAGGTATAATTAGCGAAAGCGAGTAAAAAGCCTGACCATCGAATTGATCCTTGTCGTGGACCCAATCTTGGGATGTCAGTTGTAATTTTACTCGCTTACTCTAAAAAAAAATGATATACGTACTGCGATTTATAACGCTACAAACTACGTTAAAGAAGAGAACTACTACCACTGCTACTATCAACACTATTACTACTACTGCTACTAACTATTACTATCATTATACTATTACTACGTCACTGTCATTACGTACTATCACACTACTACGTAAAGTTACTACTTCTATTTTCTATCTTCTACTGTGTCACTACTATTGCTACTACTACCCTAGTACTACCGCTACTACTAATTTCCACTATTACTACTACCGCTACTATACGGTTAAACAGAATATCGAGCCCTAGGGTCAAGTCTGCAGTTGACGAGACGATTTCTTAATCGTAGCTATTTAAGTTCTTATCACGTACAGTGCCAAAATCGACAATTTTCAAACTGGGCTTCGCGCGCGCGTTGCCCGTACATTTTTTTTATACCGATAAAACACAGCCTTTTCATTTTCTATAACGGTTTACGAGACTAATACGATGCTAGGATGTAACCAAGTACCTTACAATAAACCATAAGTACCAGTTTGCGCCGTATGCACTTACGCCGTGAAGATCCGGTGCCTCGATTATTCAGATTATTATTTCGCTGACCTTTGACCTTACATACCGTAGTTACGTAATCGAGAAATAGGGTCGAGTCTCGCACGATGGTTCGAACGATTTTTCAGCCGGTATATAGCAATAATAATATTATAATAATAATCACGCATCTACGAGACCTGACCGAGTCCATTTTAAGGAAGCATGGATAGTTCTTATCAGTGAAAAAAAATAATATCAATCCACTGAGTACGCACAAATCAAGGGGAAACCTCAACAATGAATAATCGATGGCACACGTGATAATTTCATTAAAATCGGAAAGTGCATCCGCAAAATTCAAGCAGAACAATCGATACCACTTTGTTACCTATTTACAATGTTTAAATACGATGGACTTTTGTCCTGAGCAATAGTCGCGTTAGCGAGATGAGAATAATAGATGAAACGGATACAGATGATTAATACATAGTACATAGTTGTGAAATAGCAAACTGTTTTAAAAAGATAATACGATACGAGGCAGATATAAAAAAAAGTAACAGATGGCGGGTGGGGGGGGGGGGGAAGATTTAAAAAAATACCCAGAATCGATAAACAATAGATAACGTTTTTACGAATGTCACATATAGTTAGATAATCCTAGTCAGGGTGGCACCACGATATTACTTGTTGCAGTATTTACAGTTTTTACAGATTTTCAGTTTTTTTGTTACAGAAAAGAAAGAGGAAGAAAAAGTTTAAAGAGTTACCTCACAACGATATGCCTATCGATAAGTTATATCAAAGACAATAGATGATAGATGATTATTTAATGTTTAATCGAAGCGCCGACGTACGTGAAAATGTAGAGGGGGGAGGCAGAGGGGGAGGTTACAAAAAAAATTTTTGAGACCTTTGCGTACACACACACACATACATGTATCCATAAGAGTGTATTTCATGTCTCAGATCAATTGAATGGGGGTTTTTTTTTTTTTGGTGGTAATATATTGCTACGTCACCGTACGAATTAATCGCACTTATCACACCTATCGATAAGCACTATATACACGTTATACGGATACAGTGAAAGATATAGATATACAAAGTCAAAGCGTGCATACTCATACGTGTACCGTAATTAATATGTCACTGTACGCGCAGATCTGCCAAAAGTATGGAAAATAATAATAATGCTACCTCAAGATTTTTTAATCGTGACAGGAAATAAAATCGCGATATAGCGTAATGATACTGGTTACTTGTAGTCTGGTTGGTAACGGGGTAGTTCTCCTTGTACCGGTGACCGCGTTCTCGTTCGTTTTGGAGATCTCGAGTAGGATGAAGGAAGATGAAAAATTTATAATTTCCAGGATGGACTTTGACCGGCGATAAGGGAATGAGAAAAAATGTATAGTTGATTAGAAATATTTTTAAAAATTGTACAATTGAAAAAAAAAGAAAATTTTGTAACTTTTTGGCAATACTTTTTTTTGGGACAGGCGCTGCGGGCGCGTTCTATTAAATGGTGATTTTTTCAAAATTTACAAAAATTTCCCATGGATTTTCGAGATTTCCAGCGAACACGCGCTCCGTTGTATCTACGTAATAAAAATAGGTCCGTTTTTTACCGAAACTTATCATAACAGATGATACATAATATATATATATTCATACAAAATATATTAAATATATATAACATATATAAATATAAATCTATATTGCAAAAGGAAAGAAATAAAATAGTCGCAGAAAGAGTTAGATACGTGAAAGCTTAAAAATACGATTAGACACGGCAAACATTTTTTTTTTATTATCTCTGTGGTCCGTTTAATTTGCGTTTTTAACGCATAAACATAAATCGAGATTGAAAGTCAGTATATCGTGATCGGTAACGTTACGCAATTATCACGCACGCGTATACATTATAAATGTTCACTTTTATATATACGCCGACATAAACACACACAAACACACAGACCTGCATACACGTCCAAAATACATACCCGCTGACGCAAAAATAAGGAAAAGGATGCAATTCGGGGCGATGACGCATTCATGGTGGGTGAAGATAAGGAACGAAAAAAAAAGAAAGAAAATTGCAAGAAATGATTTTAAAAAAATGGGATACGAGGTAAATTTTTTTGGAGAAAATTTGAGAACGGGGATTTTGGAGGGGGTGGGACGGCTGATCGTGGAAGAGATGAACGCGTACGGTCAAAGATCGGTATCGTGGTCAGAGGAAAGAAAAAAAAAGTACCGAATTTACCAAGTGGAAAAGAGTGAAAAATAAAAATATAAAGAGAACACCGATTAACAACCGAAATATATATATATATATGGGTTGTAAATGGCGTTACGAAGGTTCCACGTAGGGTTCGGGTTAATGGGACACGTACTACACGCAAGGCATATTATATATTACAAAAAAATATATAGATATATGTAAATAGTTACGACATGTATGTAAAGTAAAAAGGAATTAATAATTGAATATTTTTTTTGCGGCTCCTCTGCTGAGCAGAGAACGGTCTCGAGTACGAGCGAACGAAAGCAGTGAATATAGGATTAGGTTTAATGTACCGACCCCCACCATGCGATGGTTTGTTTTTTTTTTTTTCCGAAAGAGGGGACAGAAAAAAGTTAAGGACTGACAGGTACGAGAAACCGAATGAACAAGCGAACGGAATAGTAGTAGGCACACGTGGGAAATGACGGAGCGCGAAAAGTCGAAGATATAAAAAAAATTGATCGATATGTGTTTTTTGAAGGTGAGGGATGATTTTGGGGAGAAAAAAGGGGGGAAAAAATGAAGAGGGCCGAAGCCAATTTTTTTGCTAATATTGTTTTAGCTAAGAGCATACGGACTCACACACACACGCATACACTCACGTACGTGAACAGTAAAATTGACGTGTATCAGCCAATACACACACGGTCATATACGGATGTAACAGTGGAAGAGGGTCTTTAAGAAAGTGAAGAAGATGCGAGGGAAGTACCTAGATAATAGATGTAAAATTATTACGAAAAGAAAACAACAAAAAAAGTAAAATTTATATTAATTGTACTGCGGGCGAGAACGTGCGAAAAAAAATGTCATTGAGTTTTGCGGACGAATTAGTATGTGCGATTAATGATTCCGAGTGCGTGTGACAGAGTGTGCGAAAGAAGCGTGATTTCTTTTTTGTAAGTGTGTTTTTTCTGATAGCGCGTGTGTGTACGCGTGAGAGAACACGTGAGAGAAGACGAGGAGGCGTCATTTGTAATTATGTAAAATGTATGTGAAAGGACCGATGACAGCGCCGTGGTGAGAGAATCGCGCGTTATTCTCTCGTCAACTATCTTCAATTACTTGTCCACGTTTTCGTCGCGTTTGAATTCACTTCGATTTGACACCTGTCATTTTCCAACGAAAAAAACAAAACGCTCAAGCAGCCACGTGTACGTACGTCAAATAATACGTCATACGTCGCGCATGCGCGGTCGTGTACACTTACCGAAACGACCCGAACCATTCCGAAAAGGACACGTTCGGTTTCCGGTTAGTTTTGTTTCTCTTCTTCTCCGTCTGCTTTCCTTTCCCCTCGGCCAAAATTTCTTTTTACGTTTTTTTTTCTTCATCTTTTTGTTCTTAAAATTCATCGACATCAGGGCACGCGGGTGGGTCGCACTGACATGTTTAATAATTGATATCGACAGAGAATCAAATTAGAATGACGAGCGTTACGTAAGCGTTCAAAGAACGATACACGTGTACGTCTGAATTTTGAATTTTCGCGGTACTCGACGTCTGTGTTCAAGACCCCCAGGACACTCGGCGCGACCCTGTTGTCGGTGTAAAGATACTTTATAAATATATATATAAATTTATATATATATACATACACGATATATATATAATTATTGTACTACGCAGTAGGATAATATGTTGCATGTTGTTTATATATTATGTGTTTATGGATTCTAAATCCTTTGTAGATGTCGTGTGTGACACAGCGTGGCAAAGCGTTCTCGTCGCAAGCCCGGCGCGCATGCGTAGATCCTCCTTGCGCGTACAGCGCAAGGGGGATGACGACGTCAGGCGAGCAGGATGCGCGCGTCGGTACAAGAATTTTAAATGAAAACAAAACCCTCCTCTACTGTAACGATACGCATCACACAGGTTATCTACTGTAAAAGAGAGAGAGAGAGAGAGAGAGAGAGAGAGAGAGAGAGAGAGAGAGAAAAATGAAAGCTAATAATTCGATGTCATCACTGTATTTACACGCAACACGGATGTGAGAGAGCGCACCCACAAAACACTCTATACCGTTTAAGTGTATAGCTAGTAACGTAACTGGAATCATAACGAAGAGATACGTACGCGATTACGTAGGAGACGTTAGTGCGCATGCGCGGCGGCCATGTTTATTAAGTGGCGCATGCGCCGGAGTGACACGCACGCAACGCGGGGCGGATGGCGCAAACGAGCGGCGAGCGGTGCGACAGGCCGCGATTTATAGTACAAAATAAACTTAACGTTAATGAAATAAAAGGTGTAACGATAAACGACGATTAAGAAAAGAAAAAAAAATGAAAAAAAAGAAGAAAAAAAAGAATACAAAGGAAACACAACTGTGAAGTTTTGTAACTCGATTAACGCTATATACGCGTCGTGGACTTTATTACGATTCGCGTTCGGGCAGTCATGGCTGCCAACAAAGATGGCTGACTCGACATTGCGCGTACGTTAATCCAACGGATTCACGTTTGCGTCGCGGTCCTCGCGTGAATCCGCGCACTGTAGATTCTTCGATCTTACGTATGGCGGCCATTGACGTTTCACAATAATAATCACAGTATTTCGTCACACTAGTACAAATGCTACCTCACACACGAATAATACAGGGTGCACCCGGATGCTTACGATTCTATTACTCTTCGCCGCGTACGACGCACTTAAGGGTGAAGTATACGCGAATCTTACTGGAACGCCAATTTTTATGTCTCACCAAGTATAATAGGCATTGTTAACGTACGTTAAGAACTATACACGTCGAATAACGGGAAGTCGCTAGATGCAAGGAAATATGAAGGAAAACATTTTTTTACTTTATTTTTTCTCACCCTTCTTTTTTTTAAATCTCTTATCGAGCGAATGGCCGGAACCATTGAGTTTAATCTCGGTTCACCTTTTGCCGTCATTGATCATCTTCATCATCACCGTCATTGCCAAAACTTTTCACCGTCATTATTCATCACCGACAAGTCCTTTCTCTCTCAGGTATATGAAAATCAAGTACAAACTACAAAATATAATAGTCGATAAGTGTAACATACAATAATCAAACGATGCAATAGTTTTTTTTTGAATCTATAATAGAGATACGACTTTTAAGTCGCCCTAATGATGCTGGCGCGTTTACGTCCACTTATTTACCAAGACGATAGTAGATACAGTGAAAAAACGGCTGCGTACGATTACGAAGTTGAGAACGTTGTTGAAAGAAAAAAATATATATATAGCACACGACCAGCGTTAACGACAGAATCTCCTTGCGTCTATTGATTTGACAATTTTTTTACACATATATATATACACATAATTTCTCTAACCATTTTTTTAATTTCTAAATATATCAAAAAAAAGAAGACATTTCCCACAATTAAAAATGCCTAACTTTTGAATTTCTCGAAATTCCGCTTCGTTTCTCTTTTTCTCCCTTGCTCTTTCTTTACCTCAATCTTTTTTACTATCAAAAAGAACATTTCTATCATCATTTTTGAAACGTAACTGAGCTTTCAACGATGGTCGAATACGCCCCGTACGAAATCCAGTGCTCAAAGAACGTGACGAACCCTGTAAGTCGGATTAAACGTAAAACGTAGCGTAACGTCACGTAGCTATATTGCATTAATGAAAATAAAGGGGGAAAAAAAACAACGTTACAACAAATACCGCTTCTACCTCAGAAATCCACGTACACGTACATAAGCACGATACATAGTCCCATTATTCTTATTGTAATCAGCATCTAAAGGCAAACAGCGACATCTCGGAAATACGACAAACGAGCCCGCAAAGTATTATTTTGTAATCAATTATACACAATTACGGCGAACCGTAGATACGTAAGCGCGTAATATTGTAAGGGCATCCCCCTCTCCCCTCCTTCGGTCCCCCATCAAAAAAAAAAATCCCATCAAATTTCATCATAGAATTTTCCCTAGAGCAGATTGCCCCATCCAATACCTGAATATGGATCCCTATGACGAATCAACCTGGCCCCCCCTTTCCTTCACGCCCCTCCCCCCCATAAGTATGTAAATACACCAGTTTAATATTTATTTATTTATGTTTCTATGCGCTGGACGCGTCCATGTTACACGTAATCGCAGATTAATTAACGATGTCCCCCTATTGAATAGCGAAGAGTACATTCATCCTTATATTAAAATATTCTTGTTAGAATCTAAGAGCCCCGAACCGTCGCGGTTCCGCGTTGCTGCGTGAAATTTATATTTTTTTTCTTTCTTTTTCTTTTCTTTTCTTTTTATTTTTCTTCGTGAAATGCGTCACAGAATTTCCGATGGTACGTTACGAGGTAACGAGCTTTTTTTTGTCCCCCCCGTACATTCGTCGTGGAGCGTGTACAGTTTTTGGATTTGGCGAATGATTTTTTTTGAAAGTAAAAAATTTTTTTTTCATCTGTACCGCATTGTGTTTTACGTTATATTTTCTATTTTATTATATATATATTCATATATATTTGTTAAAAAAAATCTTTTTCACGGTTTACAACGGGTCATCCGAGGAATGTACGGCGGGAGGATCATGCAATTTGTATACTAAGAAGTGGTTACCAATTTTCTTTAATTAGAGACCGTAAGTTCACGTTAACGTTAAACAGTAACATTATATTAAAAAAAAAGTGGTGGATAAAATTCGTGAGTTATCCTGAGGAAGTATAAAAAAAAATGGATATAAGAATTATTTGCTAAGGGATGGAATCAGTGTGTATGAGAGAGAGAGAGATGAGGCGAATGCGTATGTGCGTATGAATGAAAGAGTGAGAGAGAGAAATTCATGCGATGTAAAGGATAAATAATTGTATTTTGAGAGAAAAAAGCAAATCACAGTTTTTCCAATTATCAAAATTTACTTCAAGCGTACGACGAATAAATAGGCCACTGATCGATCGAGAGAGAGAGAGAGAAGGAAGTAGAGAGAAAGCAGAACATCCACTGTGCAAGAGAGAGAGAGAGAGAGAGAGAGTGAGCGAGGGTCTTAGTAGGCCGTGGAAAAGTGCGAAACATAAAAAAAAAATTTCAACCCTGCGTACATAAATACGGCGCTTACAGTGGCGACGATTGAGAAAAAAAAATGGTGAGATAACTGGATTTTTTTTAAATTTCTTCACAACGAACATTTTAAGCGTAAACGAGGAAACTGTAACAATTTCTTAAATGGGAACGAGTGAGTGTGTGTGAAAGAGAGGGTGAAAAAGAAAAACAAGAAAAACGGAGAGCGTTCTTTGTTTTCGTTTCTTGAACGCGTCGCTAGATGGCACTGTAGCGCTGCGACGCACCCTCGAGTGTAACTCACCACTTCTTTTTTTTTTTGTTTGTATAAAAATTAATCGAAATTTACGTAGACTATTAATAACTGTTTAATTATTGTAAGACAAGAAAGAAAAAAAAAACTTTACCATTAATTATAAATTACTAAAAATTTAATTTCGTCCATGTCTTATCGTTTCTTTCAGTCGTGTCCTCTTACTCTTTATTTCTCGACTTAAGACTTCGTTTTTCCGTGTTTCTTCTTCTATCGATGTTTCCCGTGTCGCGAGTTATTACTGTTATCGATACACGCATCACAGTACAATCCACGTACAAATTTAATCGTAACTGTGACCTGGCGAATACACACTTATTAATCGTATTCGCAAGATTCCTCGTGTGCACGGTCCAAAATTTTGTAAATTCATCATTTTTCATCGATATTCGCATTTCTCATGTTTTCTTTACATCCGTTATCGATCGTCGTATCGAATCTCGGCGAATGAAAGTTGCCACGTAAATTTTGAAAAAAAGTTCAGAAAAACGATGAAAAAATATTGTTCACTTTTTATTTTCAGTGACAGATCTATAATTTTCAATTTTCTGAACGTTTCTTTGGTAGGTATATATATATTTTTTTTTCGCTGATAACAATGGTACAAACAATAGTACGCTTTACTCGATTACGAAATAAAAACAGATAACAACACTATTCGTAAAGCAATAGATCGCTGATATAATGCGAGTTACCAAAAAATCGGATATTCGTGGCTGACCACTGTGAGCCATTATCTACTATAATAGAACGTACGTATAACATCATGTAAAAGATAAATTTTTGTAAAGTCATTAACGCAGACCGACCGTCCACGTAACGAGGATATATATTTTCATTTTGTAAAGAAAAAAGAAGAGGCGCTATGTTGTAATTGACGAAAAAAAAAGAAAAAAAATAATTAAAAAAAAATCATACGAAGTCTCGAGTGCTTCTGCGAGACGATCGCGAGTGTACAAGTGTCCGGCATGCATATTAAGATGACTGTAATTAAATAGGCCAATTTTACCAAGTGTAAGGATGTACAATTTTGTAAAGTTTCCTTTTCTTCATTTTTTTTTTTTTTTTCATATATCGTTTACTGTTGCTGTACGCGATCCAAAGAAAAAAGTACGTGTCGGTTACTGTTTGCGCAAAAAGGACTAACGAATTCTTAATCCTACGTGAATATATCGAGTTGTTCTTTTTTTTAAATTATATACGATAAGCGTACATCGGCTTTTTGAAAACAAAAATGAAAAACAAATTCTATGTTGAGCTTTGAAAATGATTTTTTGCATTTTGAATTTTGGCGGACACCGTGGAAAAATTCGTATGAAAACTTCATTGTTAAAGTCGAATTTAACGATTCTTTAATTGCGTCTCACTGAGGCTAATTTTACGTGATTTCGTAATTAAGATGATACGCTAATTAGCCTCTCATACGAGCCTTGTAATCAGTGTTGCGAAATTACGTATGTTTCTTCGCGAATTTCAGCGTATGCGAAAATGGAACAAGGATGCGTATGCACGCGAGAGACGGTATTGTGCGGTGAAAAAAAAAAAAGCGGGAATACATTCATTACGAGAAATTTTTATTTTTATGGAAACAAGGCGACGTACGCTAATCAAAAAAATCTAGTATAAAAGAAAAGACGCAATTTTGAAAATCAATATCCAAATTTCATTAATTGGCATTCTCAGTTCGATCGAATCGGAGTAAATGAATTTTTAAAAATCCCATAACAAAACCGACCCCACCAAAAAAGATAAAAAAAAGTAAACGACTCGATAGTTTGCGCCACGGATGAAAGTAAAAAAGAAATTTGAAAGAGAAAGGGATTATACACTTTATTTCTTAGATAAATAAAAATAATCGAAACGTATAAACGATTGAACGCTAATGAAAACGTTCGGACCAGTTCGCGTCTGTCTTGAAGAAGATGTAGTGATGTAAGAAAAAAAAAAAAGATAAAAAATTTTGAAAATAAAAAGCAAGCAGCGCCGACTCAATTCCTTGGTACAACGAGATATGTAACCTACGTGTGATACAGCGTTTAAGATGATGAAAAAAAAAAATAATTTAAAGAAAATAAAAAAATGAGATAAAACAATATCTAAGAATTAAATTCTCATGTAATATGCGCGTGTTTACAGGGTAAAAAAAACGACAGAAAATCGTGTGACTTGATTCGCAGTCAAATACGGTGTTTTGCATGTGGTTTAAACAGTTAATAAAGCAGGTGTTAATTAACGTGTAAATCGTCTAAATGTACAAGAGAAATAATTGGTGGGATTTTAAAGAATCTTGCATCGGGTTGAAAAAAAAAATAATAACGGTTATCACCGTACAGGTATCATGGTCGAATTATATCTTCGCGTTAATATGCTCTAATTGATCGTTAAGAATATTGTCCTCGTTATGAAAAGAAAACTCGATTAAATAATCAAAACTAAGAAACACGTTTATTGTCATAGACACGGTAAGTTTTTTTTTGTTTTTTCACATATACATTATTTTTTACTATAATTTAACATACTCCATTCGATTATCATGTAAAACCTCATTTTTTAATTCGGCAGGATCTTGAACGACGATAGCCGCCATTTTTTTCATTTGCAAATTTCTAATTCGCGTGACACACTGTGACAGATGTGAAAGTTAAAGACGGTAAATTATAATTTTTTAAATCCAAAATTGCACTGTTATAAAGTCAAAAAAGCAAGTTTAATTACTCAAAAATTAAAATATACATGCGATATCTGTATAGTATATACATATATATCAAATAAAAATTTATCAACTGAATGTTTTGGTACAAATTTGGAAAAAAAACGTTTCAAGTTTTTATCTTCGTCACGGTCTAAAATCTTTGGGTTTGAAAAAAATTGTTTGGGTATATTTATGTAAGTGCGTAAAGGATACATATATACATATATATACCCACGTGACTATCGTACGATTTCACTACAGGCGCATCATTCGAATTCGAAACACTATAGTGAACCAGAGCACCTCAGCTTCAAATTAAAAAAAGAAAAAGATAAAAAAGAAGAATGCGCGTTAACAATTATTACGAATGATAATGCTCACGTTAAAACGTAGATATAGATGCTGACGTCATTTGCAAATTTGAAGTAGCATCGTCTACGTAATAAATAGCCGCCATAGGGTCTAAAAGATTTTCATGATATATTAAAATTCATATTTTTTCATTTCCGTCTGAAAAAGTATTTTCGAGTCACGAGTCGAAATTAGACACACTGTAGACACGAAAAGAAATTTAATTTTCAAAAATTCGCTTCCTACGGTATCACGTAAAATTCGAAAAACCATGAAATAAGGGATTTTCCCTGACATAAGTTCACGCGACGTGTCAATCACGTCACCCGATGAATAATTTTTGTTTACCAATAAGAAAACGGATTCGGGCTCGTGACAAGAAAACAGTGAAAACACGTGTAGCTCCGAGATAAGAAATTTTTACATTTTGAAAAAGGTAAACCACTATCCGAATAGAATACAAAATCACATAGCTCATACGGCAGATAAAAATTTTACGAAAAAAAAACCGGAGTCGAGTGCAACGCCACAGACACAAAAAACCAAGGGGTCCTTGTACGAGAAAGGGTTGACGTAATGTCTGAAAGATCAAGCGACGATTGCTGACGTTATTGGCTGAAGCGTAAATAAAAAAATGAAGAAAAAAAAGAGAAACAGAAGGAAAATTCGCGACGACGAATAGAACGAAGTCCGGCCGAGACGGTTTTTTGACTATAAAAAAATTTTGGCTTTTCCTTTATTTTCTCGTTTTGCGTCGACGGTTTAATCGCTGCGTTTATGCGTTTCTCTTTTTTTTTAATACTAGGAATGCGTAAAATTTAGAGAAATACCCCGGGTTACACTCACTGGCTGATAAGCTCGAATTAAAAAGAAAAAATGATGATTGACGTGATTGGTCCCTGTCAATTAAGCGATTGGCGTATTGGTCCAGACCAAAGATTGGGATTGAGAGAGAGAGAGAGAATGAAGAATGTCGAGAGAGAATAGTATAGGTACGGAGTGAATTTTGAAAAAAAATAATTAATGATGAATGAAATGCTGCAATACGGACACCCGTTAGAAAATCGTCGAATACGACCTACCGGGTGTCACGCAGTTAGGGTGCGTGTATTTAATGGAAAAAAGAAGAAGTGAGTGTAATCCACGTACTTGATTCGTTGGGCGATTGGGAATTTTACTTGTAATCGCTAGTGCGCATGCGCGTTGGATCGTACGAATAAAATTGTCGCTGCGCACGATCGACAGTCGATTTTCAATCTTGCGATTGCGAATCCGCGCGCTCAACGAGCCAAGGGAACGATGTGTCTGTGATTAATGAGAATCGATTGATGAATTCGATTATAATTAATTCGTGATTGAGTAGCCAATAATTAATAACTAATAGTAATACCGATTAACGATATCTAATGTAATTATGCTCCAAGTTGAATAATCCGCAAGGCGCGAAATTGAGGTTTCATTATGTAGTTAAAAATACCGAATTGGCTTTGATATGCTGATAGGCGATAAGATAACCGATAAGTGGGACATAGGAAGAGTCTCTTTTTTGAATTGTAAAATGATGACGGCGAGGACGATGACGATGTTGATTATGATAATGACGACGATGACGATGAAGATGGTTATGATGACGATTACATCGTAATCGATTACGATGACGATTGATGGGTAAACGAGGAGGATGACGATGACGCGAAGGGAGAGATAAAAAAAATTAATGAAAAAAATTGATAACATACGCAATGGGGGATTAAGGCGTAAGCAAGTCGTAAAATTAAGAAAGTAGGATCTCGAGGGATTTTTTCATACGGAGTTTAGATTCGATGTGGCGAAACTTTTATATGTAATATGTGTAATCGGACGGCGCGTGGGGTTTTCGATTGATAATGAATAAACTCATTTATTAAACGATAAATTAATTGTCTACTGAATTCATTAGATGCTAAGCGAGTTCATTGAGTATTTTTATTCAGTGTAAAATTATGTATATCGTCGAACGATTTATTATTGTACTATAACGCCTATGTCTTACGACTAATTGAAAACGCAGTGATCATGCCTTATAAAATCGCAGTGAAAGTTTGATTATGAACGATCGTTTGGGTATGGGTTGTAATTAAAAAAAAAGGAGTGAATTTTCAAATTTTAATTTATCATACCATTTTTTATACTCGCATTACCTGCGTGTGATGATCTATGTATAATTTTGATTTAAAAAATATTTTTGGGCATTTCCGAATGATCGAACTTTTATTGCGCTTCATAGAAAATAACCTAAAGACGGACTGCTTCTCAAGTCAAATTTTATGAAATAAGGTGTGAAGGGCGTGATAAATTGATATTAAAAAGAAAATTCGAATGAGAATATTTATATGGTATTAATGAGTGTATCGCGTTTTATCAGCCGTTTCGAAATTTTCAATTTTTCTGCAAATGTCGATTTGAATTGAGAAGCCGCACTAGCTATGGTACATATACAAGAAAGCAAAAAAAGAAGGAAAATAAGATACAAAGAAAAGGAAACAGGACAAACAACAAAAACAATTATTATCGTCGTGTTTAAATATATGGAAAAAAAAACGGTGGTTATGGAATAAACAAGACGCAACAATGTTAATGTGTGTAAGCAGTAAGGTGTACCAAGACAACACTAATAAAATTGTTGCAAAATAAAGGACGATTCTTCTGTCAATTCATTTTTTTATCCCTCGCCTAAAAAGAAAAATGAAATTTGATAGGTGAAAATCGCCAAGCAAGCAAGTCAAGTCGAACATTTTTTTTTAAGGCTTCGACCAATATCGTCTTTTTGAAACGCGATGCACTTTCAAGGCTTCTTCGTTTCGTAATGTCGTATTTATTGCGAAATGTCAATAACTATAATTCTTTGAAAAGTCTATTTGACGATTACGCAAATGGCAGTCAGTGTTTTTACGGATCGTTGAATAACAGAGGCACCGCCAGTTGCACAATCAAATGTGTATTATCGATTATAGCTTATAATACAGCTGATCCACGAGTCAAATGCTTGCTTTGTTGTGCATATCGAACGAAAATTTTATTCGTAACAGTTCACGCTTGGTTTTGTATTAAGAACTGTGATGCAGATGATTTTGTACTTAAATATTAAATAATAAGTGTGACTGGTGGTCTACTGATAACGCTACAGATGTATAGTTCAAAAATTTACCGCTTAAGAAGGCAGCACTTGTTAGAGGACACGTGAGACGCTATCTTCTCGATATAAAAATCGTTAATAACTCTTTCTCTTCGCGTGTTAACTCTTGCAAGCCCATTAAGCTAAATCTATTCAGCAGTCACTCGATAGTGAGTGATAACGTTGACTAGGAATATTACAGAAATCGGTGTTACTCGAGTCTGAGTATTGTTACCATCTGTAGATTGATTTACCGACTGCAATGATAATGTAAAGCAGTGTACCGACAGTCGGTAAGAGCGTTAGAGAAGAATAATCAATAAATTATATAATTATACGTGCGAAACATGAATTGTCAATGAAATCTATTGAAAATAGGTAAAAGCAGCAGAAGAAGTTTTGCTTAATTTTCTCATGCAATAGATAAGAACTAATATTTTGGTTTTAAAATTAAGTATTTTATTTCATAGTCAGTATGAAAGTCTATATCATTATACGGTAACATCCACTCTTATATGACACTAAAACTCTTCTATTTATTTTCAGTCAACTTTATCATTCGCAAACACTTGTTCTACGCCAAAGATTCTACTATACTATTATATATACCTAATCCCAGTTCCCAACAAAATTATCCATTAGGTGCTGTCCTCTGCTAGCAATTTAAAAATTTTAGGACTCCTAGGTATGACTTCCGTAGACGGTTCATTAATTTTTTTTTCATTACAACTTTTTCTTCTGCGAATGATCAATAGACACGCACCGCGGTCCTACCTGTATTGTTTTTTATGCTCGTAACGACACGGATTAACAGACAATTATTTCTGATTTCAATTATAAGCATTATGAAGACGATTGCTTGCGCTCTTTCTCAATAATAGAATTGGTAGATGGGATGGGACATGAGGTGACGTTTTCTTATACAGGGTGCGCTGTATAATTTCAACAAATACTTTCGCACTTAAAGATCAGGTAAAATAAACAGGAAATTAAGGAAAGAGAGCAGGTCAATAACGAAGAAAGTTGCGAATTTCGTATTTCCCATGGAAACGAAGTTTGTCCAGCTACTTCGTTTCTGTTGACGCAAAAAACATTAAAATCCAGTCTGCCGATTGTCAGGTGAGCCATTAAACTTTAAAGTGCTGGTTTTTATTTATATACGAAAGCATCGATAAAATGGATCGTTTCCCGAAACCCGTAGCTGTCACGATAAACGTGTAAATCGAAAGAGCCGACATACCATATTGTACATGCTGCATCATATAATCCCAGAAACTGCACTCAGCGAGTATCTCGTCGAAAAGTCGGTAGCCAGGGTCTTTTTACAATAAAAAGTATTTCCAACAAGCTAGTTTATACATCTCTAAATAATAATTCATTGCTACGAAACGGCACGTCACTTGCGGCGACGAACAAGGCGTCTATGCAGTCAGTGCCATCTGGCGGCGAGCCGTCGAAGTTGGTAGTTCGAAAATAACGGCAACGAAGCTGAGAATTTTAAACGGCTGTATCAAAAGGCCTTGTACATAGCGATCGAGTGGAATAATTTTAATAATTTTTCGTTTGCTCCATTCGCAAAAATCCAATTACGTCCCTGAAATAAAAATTTGCTGTGTATCGAATAATTTTCAAGATTATTTACTATTCGTCTCAAGAGCGAAGTTCCAGCAGGATACATTTGAATTGGCCGAGCCCCTCGTTCCTGGCTCTTGTCTCGCCCCGAGGCTTTTGATATCTATATGGACCACTAGACGCACGTGTTACATTCTGACAAGGCGAGAGTGAGAGTAACAGTTTGTTCCATTGATAATTTCATTGGTATCGGAAGGCCATACGGACCATTCGATTCGCAATGGGTAGGTTATGGCCGCGGGCTAAGAACTAGCAGACATATCGGCGTTTCGGGTACTTTACCTTCTTGCCTTTTCTTTTCGCGTTCTCTTTGAGACTATTCATTGTGACTAGACGAATTAAAATAAAAGTGAACGAGGCGTGACGTATCGGTAAGGTGACATTAACTGGTTTTTTAATTGCTCGAACTGAAAATCAGTGATTTATAACTTATTAGCAGTGATAAGTGCTCGTATTTGTTTTGTGCCATTTGCTGCCGTGAAATAAGTGTGTGGATCATCGTATTACGTCATACGAGTAACTCATTTACTTGTTACCTGTGGGATCTTGTGCATCGCTGGTATAATAATGCTGCAGTCAAAAAAAAGTAAGGTTAAGGTATGTCCCATTTCTTTTGAGGGCAGTTACGTCGATTTTAACGACTGATCGGTGGATTCTGATATTTTTTGACTTCATTGGATATTCATTGTTCAGGGAAAGAGATAAAAGTAATGTCGAGTAGCGAGTAAAATAAATACAAGTGAAACAAGGGTAATTATCCAGTAACGTAACACGTATAATTTTACGGCTAACTCTATTTAGTTAATTGATTCGTATCTTTGATTGACGTATTTTTATGAATTAATGATACGAATCAAACATTGATAAATCATTAACGTCTTACTTGCTTTAAGCTTTTATTTATCGTCAAAAACATCAAACAACGATATCAATTGAATGTTCGAATACATGCTAAAACTTTTATAGCGAATTATAAAAATTTTCAAACATTATCAATTATCGTGTTTGGTTTTAAAAGAGACGTAGGTGATCCGTATCAGTATTTTTCAGCAAATTTTTCTCATATTTTAACACGAGATGACGTCAATCACTTGTTATTCACAACTGACATCCTATACATATAATCGAAAACAAATTAAACTGTAATGGCGTCTGAATATCTGACAATTGCATAAGGCGCTACGTAAATAAAATTTAGGACAGCGGAATTTTATGAATCCTCAATAGACGCTCGTAAAATCGTCTGCCTAGGGTCTCTTGATATTACGGAAAATCCAAAGCCACACGGAGCAAGGAAAACAAGCTCGGAAATTTTTTTGTTCGAGAGATATCGGAGATAGGTCAGATTTTTGAGAGCGAATCGCGGGGTGTTTGCGGTTCGAAAATGGAGGCTGAGAAATCAGGTGAACAAAGGAAACTCTGTAATCACCGATGAACGTGGGGTCCTTTTATCTCGGGTTCCTCGACTTTATCTCTAGCAGTGATAACTCGATCTAACGAAATTCAAATTACCACGTGTGATGTAATAAACGCGAAAATTTACACCAATAACATTAACACGTGGCGTACGTCACTGAGTACTGACAGCTGTCACTAAAGAAAGTCAATTTACCGGATCGAATTAATTGTCAAAATGTAAAATTCCCGTATGCCATATGATATGTGTCATTTATGAAGTAAGAATTTGGCCATTTGTCAAATTCACAAAAAAAAAACAATAAATTCAACCATGACAATGAAATATTTGGGAATTATTTAATTTTTATCAAAATTTTTTATTATCATGTCACCTGCACGATTAGAGATTCTTCACACTGGGCTTTGATAAACGTATTGAAGGTCCGTGCTTGTTGCGTTCTCTTTCGGGGATAAAGTAAGACTAGTTTTCTTAACAGTTCGCGTTAATGGTTAATATGAAACTCGTGACGAAAATGAGGAATTATCTCGGGTCAGTAAGCCGAGCAGTTTAATACGCATGGTTGCGAACTGGGTCGTCGACATGTGCATGCTTTTAGTAAGCTACGTACAAGACGTTAATATGTAATTTAAAAACATTGTTTAATGGAACAGGAAGTCTTTTTCAGGTTTCGCTAGTCGTTATCAATAAAATTGATTAGCATTGTGATCGTGAGAAACGTGGGTGCCAATGAAAGATTTAGACAAGTACTCAGCATTACAAATGAGGCGTCCTTGAACAATCACTTGAAGCTGGATTCGAATCGATACGTCGACAGAGGTATAAGATGTTCCCGTAAGTGACATGTTCCTGCTTCCGTAATGATTTCCGGTTGTCCGGCCACGCCTATCAGTGAAAAATTTATCAAGGCTTGCGAGCACGTGGGTCGTTTTGGACCTTGTTTTCAAAATTTATTTCAGTACCCGAATAATGATTGATTATCGATATAAAATTTAATTAATAATTATTTTGTTGTCGATTAATTTGTAACCTGCCTGCCTTAATTTCAAAGTCGTGTAAAGTGCCAGCAGCCATTTTGTAAGAAAGTATAAATTTTGATAGAGGAATTAATTCTTTGAGACGTGACTGTGAAAATGTTCTGACATATTAAATTTGGACTTTTGACTTTTCAGGCCTCTTGGGTCTTCTGGTGCGTCTAGCGTGCATCGTGAGACAAGCGTTACGCAGCAATTACCATAAAACGCTCGTGATGCTGTGTTGGCATCCTTGAGCCAAATATCAAATTATGAGACGTCTGGCTGGGATACAATGAGACAAGACCTTTCCCGAAGCGATGCATCTTGGGTAGCGACGGAAGAAGGCCGCCATGTTGGAACAGCCATTTGTCCCTAAGGAATTCGAACGGTTGAAATTTCAAAATTTCAAGATTTGCCCAATAACTTCTCTATGGGGTATTTCCTGCCTCCACGTATTTACACATCCCGGTACACATACCCGTATAATAAGTTACCGCTGTAAGATCCCTATGACGAAAGTTAAGAAAAATTTCCTAAAAAGTTTTCCCTGCCAAATTCACCAGGCACGAACCGTGAAGACGTCTCGTTGGCCCTTGATCCCGGCGACTTTTTCTTACGTTTTGGCTCGTTCGATCCATCGGCGTCGCGACGACACACCCAATATCATAAATTTCTCAGTGCTACTGACACTGCAGGCCTGAACACAAATATCGACAAGTTATACGTAAGAAGCACTCGGCAACATATAACCAAACCGCCTTTATCACTTGAAACTGTCAACCATCAGGATGACCCGACAAAAAGCGTTATTTTAATTCCTCCGAATTTTCTTAATCAAATACTCAATATACATAATCCAATTACGTATCCCGTATTATCGTAAATATCGATACAATTGTCCATAATTATAACTTTGATATCATAACCTACGTCACAGCCATGAACACAGCCGTAGAGTGCGCGCGCACCCGTCTGAAGTTGGCCGCCTTCGATTCGATTTCTACGTCGCAACCAACTTCACGTTGACACCCCCGTACTCGGCAACACCTCCTTTTCCCATGTAACTGAATTTTCAATCGATTAAAATTCACTCCGATAACCAAAGTCCTTCGTGATAATTCCAGCCCGAACGATACCCCCTTTCAAACGTTGCTTTACACGTTTCCAATCTTTCCATTACTCGTCCCGTGAACGTCTACGTTCCAAAGCTTCAGAGCCGATACAACCGACATAGCAGATATTGATATTGGATTGGGCGAGCACAGAGAACCCACGCAATTTCACAAGTCAGTCAATAGAAATATGAAAGGACACGTGGAGTGTGATTAGGATAACGAAAGAAGAATGGATAAATTGAAAAAAAAACGTTTATTTTATACAAAATACATCCGAGGGATAACAGTGAAAGTTCTTTAATAATATAATAATACTAATGGAAAAAATTCACTGGCTACCGTTATTTTTTTACATTTCCACTATTTTCATTATATTTTTTCTATTTTTCTCCTTCCCTCACTTTTATTCCTCGCCCTCTCTCTCTCTCCCACTCACGCAATCACACGCTCGTCACACACGCGCCATACGTACTCGCCGCTAAATCGTACGTTCTGTTTACCTAGAGTTAATTCTAATAGCTAATAACGTCTATGTTATGCAATAAGTTATCGTACGTTCAAGTGGTCATAATTATTGGTACGTGCAATAAATATACAAGTAATATCACAATTTTACGTCCTTGGGACGTCATTTCGTTTACCTACTATGTCGCAAAATGGATGGTCTGCATATTAAACGTGTGTCGTGTACAGGTATTATATCTTTATATATATATTTACAATCACTCTTGTCCAATACAATTTTTCATTACATAATTTTTTTTTATTCTCGTATCCCCACTTTTTTCCCGTCTCATTGAATTCAATGGAATGCAGGAATTTTTATTGTGAGAAAGAAGCTTCTAGCACCGATTACATATCGCTCGCAATTGGTTGCTCGTTCGATAACGCGAATTGCAATTATTTTAGACGCGTCGCAAAATCGCCTTAGGCAAATTGACGCCGGAGAGAAAAATAAGTTGAAAAGACGTAAACGAAAGTATTACGCCATTTCGTGTTTTAATGCCAGTTATTTCTTTCTTCTTTTTCTATTTGTTATACCGGAAATAACGCGAAGAATTATTTTATTTTTAATTAGTCATTTTTACACGTCAGCCAATTAGGTGTATGCATTTCCGTTCGATCGATTGGTATAACTAATGTATTAGGAACGTTATTGGGAAACAGAAACGATTTCTTTTTCGTTATAAATGTTTTTCCGAGTAACCGAAAGGATATCACTTAGCATCATGTATACATATATAATTAAGAAATAAGTGGAACGCAAGGAGCCGCTGTAAAAAAGGCACTTTTCGAAAAAAAAAAGTGTTCACGTGGCACGCTAAATACATAAGTATGGATACTGAGGTAGACTGTCAAGTAAAATGAATTTTTCATTTAGCAGATGCGAGTGGATTAACGCGACGTCCAAGACAGTAAGTACGATTGGCGTAAGTACATTGCGTGCAAATAATTTAAAAGGAAGATAAATTATCACCAAGACAAACGTCCAAAAACAGTTCTCTGCAGTTGGTTGCGAGAGGTAGTTAAAAAAAATAAGTTAAAAAGCACGAAAGTATCGTTGTCAAAGAAAATTTTGGAAAACGACGTAATTATAAAATATTTTCAAGTTTCTTTTTAACGGTCCTTCACACGAAAAAGATAGAATCCAAATTATCAACGAGCAATGCGTTTCCAGTTTGACGCGATTCGATTCGCCAATTAAACTATTCGGGATGATAAATGTTAAATAATTGTCAAAGCTGCCGAGTAGCTTCGTTTAGCACCTGTTACATATACCCAGGTATTACGATCTGTACTGTCAGGCACGTATGAAGAAAAGTTTTTTTAATTTTTATTTTAAGATTTTTTATCGGTATAAAATTTTCTTTATCAGAGCCTGACAATTCTACTCGTACATTCTACAGGCTCGCGCAACAGTCGTCATACATGAAAATCTCACACATCCCTCGTCACACTATCACAAATTAGTCTTGAAAAGATTGCTCGCGCGAATATGTATTTTTATTAATAGCGACTCCAGGACACGCGGCGATTAATTAATTCTGCACGACGGAATTGCGCACGAGGTAATTATCGATAAAAAAACAGTGGGCGGTTCTTCAAACAAAATTTCGATTAAACACATCGATTAGCTGATTCAAAAAATCCCACACAAAAGAGAATCGATGAACGGAATAATAAAAAAAAAATCATGCTGAGATAAAAATTGCAAGCAGCCGGTTTTCTAAAGTGAAGGCAGTAACGAGTGTATCGATACATGACGATTTTATCTGAAATTACTGTAATTATCAAACACTTATTAATTAACGTAGTCCTGGTACTGTTATCAGTTTGGAAAGTATCCATATACATATACATGTACATATATATATATAGATTCACGGACTTTCACAAAAATCCACGTGTCCCGACGAATCCAGTATAAAGTAGATCATACCCATATTGAACATAAGACTGTTAACGTTGATTGGGACTAGCATCGACTCAGACTGGCTGCGTTACGTATTCGCGACAGAAGAAGTATGCACCACCAAGAAAAAAAAACGTCGCGACATGAGAACACGACTTTACGTTATATAGGCGTCTGTACGTATGAACTCGTAATTGCTACTACCGAATGATATACGATCTCGTATCGCAGCATATGTACGCATGTATATCCATGGGAATATAAGGATATCAACAGAGATCGAAGTTCGACGTAACGCCAGAGTTCCCGGTAACGACGGTAGATGGCGGGTCGATCGTCCCATAAAATTCCTCTATCGTCGACAGACGGAAGGAACGCGAACGTAACCTACATCGTGTTCGCGTAAAGTTATCGCGCGTCCACGTAAAAGTTGAATTTAAATCTTGGCAGTCTCCTGTTGAATGGCTATGGCGATCTGCTGATTGTGCTGCTGCGGCAGCTGTTGCTGCTGCGTCTTGTAAAGCTGTAGAAATTCAGCGACAGAGAGTCGCGACATCTGGTTGGCCTGATTCTGTCCAATGGTGGAAGTGGCGCCCTGAGACGTTGGGCTCTCTGCTTCGATTTGCTTGATCTCGCATCCGGATTCGCCGCGACGAAGTGCCTGGACCATTTTCAACTGTTCCAGTGCTTCCTCGTAGCTGGGCAAACCCGACACCAAGGTGTAAGACGGTAAGCTCTCATTGTCTGCCCCACGGCCGTCCGTGTCTCTGGCAGCGGCTGCTCTCTGTTCGAGTACTGAAATCATAAATGCAAAGACGCCTATCGTTAAACAGGGATTATTATGACTTGAAATCAGTGTGACGGAAAGGGTTTGAGACGTCGGATGATCTTGGAATTATGAACTAAGCTTAATTATAATTTTGTTGCCTTTAGTGATTCTAGAAAAATATACATAATATGTATGCATACGGGGTCCGACCGTTATGTAGTGAACACAAAGTATTACGCAGAAGATAAAATGAATAGATCATTGAATCTTTTGAAAATACTCGTCTACGATTGGCTGAATGGCAAATGTTACGTAAGTCGCTGTACAAAGTACTTTCCGTTGCGAGATATGAAGAAGAGCGGACGAGTTTGTCTTTGACAAACAGCGACGGACGCGCCACCGCGGTAGCCGTCGGTACTAGTAGTCCGCCTTAGCCTATCGAATGCTCGGTGCGTGTTCCTTTTGAATCGGGAGACGAAATTCGTGACCAGGCGTTTGATTTACGGCTGATACCAACGACAATTTAAACAATGACGTTAACACAGGGCTGTATCTAATGTTAAATCCCCTCGGCATTCGCTGGCGTTAAAATGTCCCAGTGAATCATTAATATAGAAGATCCGTACCCTCGTGATTTTCCTCTGCAGGCCCATATTCCTTATTGAATAATTCAATGATGAAGTATCGCACGAGAAAGGAGCATCTCGGATTACGTTAGAGATTCGGGAAAAATCTTATCCTTTCTTACGACCCCCCTGGCAACGTATAAATTCGGGGATTTAATAGGAATTTATGTTTAATCATGGCTGCAGTGAAATATTGCGCAATCCTGACGCCTCGTAAAGACGACTGAATTCCGGAGAATTAATATTTACCACGTACTCTCGTTTGACGCTGTGTGGATAAGAAGTAATCAAGGTACAATTGATAAATTTACATTTTCAAGTAAACGAGATGACTCAAGATTCTACCTCGCGTTACGTATACCAACTTAAAATTCGTAAATCGGATTTTTGTCGCGCATTAGAAATGACAGTTTAATGGATACAAAAAACCGATTCCCCCTTCTTCTTCGCACGACACTGATCGCAGTCACGTGACATTTTTTACCATTTATTTCCCCTCCTAAAACAGGTAATGGGAGTTGAATTTTTTTTCAAATAAAAATTATGAAAAGACATTTCATCCGCAGTGTCAACTATATTGTATCGAACCCCTTCCCCCCCCCCTCTCCCCCCCCCCTCCAGCAATCAAAAATACGCTTGTTCGTCCACGCAACTCTTGAAATAATTCCAACACATTGTCGAGCAAGCGGTTATCCGCATTGCGCAGAATTCTCACGCTGTGAATTCCCATCGAGTTATAAATCTCAAGAAAAATAATCCCAGGCCCCCAGAAAACGTAAAGGATTTATCATAGAGTCACTTGCTGGCCTGTTACTGCCAACCGTACGAGAAGGCAGCTATAAAGAGAATAAGTAGATACACTTTTTCACCCGAATGTACATCCCGCGTACAGCTTACGTACTTAGAGTCTTCCCTTTAAATGATAAATTAAAAAAAATGTCGTCCCACGACAATCGACAATAATAAGTCAATAAAAAATCATGCAACTGATCGTTGATAAGGCCCCAAAAAAAAAATCGATGACATAAGATACTCATAAGATCCAATAGTCAAACCTCTCGGCGGGTAATTGGGATTACAGCATAAGTATCCAACGTGTAAGGCCCAAAAGTCATACTGGCGCGTATCGGTATCCCCGCTGATTATATATAAATAAAATTCGTAATCCCGTCTAGACATCGTATTATCAGCGTTCGAAAAGTCGAGCGAAAAAATTGGACAGTACGATATACACTGACGTCATCGAGCGATAATGGATATAAAATAAAAAAATAACGCGACCCACCGAATTCTCTGATCTAAATTACCCCACCTTATATAACACGTACCGAAACAAGTGGACGAGTGATAATTGACTTTTTTGAAGTCCTAATCGATAATTCAGATTGTTTAACGAGTTAGCATGATTAGCCTATATCAGAGAATGCTTCGAGAACAATTACGACGAGAGGAACAACCGACGGGATAAATCGAGTTACCTTATAACGTTCCATCCTATTGTAATACCCCCACGGGGGAGTTAAAACACGTGGACGGTTCAAAGCCCCGATTGTTATCAGTACCCACCCCACCCCCCCTCGATGAGAATTGAAATTTCGACCTAATTCACCAGGCATTTCGAATCTACCCTGTGAGCCAATATGTTGTGGCTGTATAGGGTATGGCTGAAGAGACAGAAAGGGGTGGCTTTGACTTTTCGAGGGTTAATCAATGTAGGGTTTCGATGCTCGTTGTTTTTGAGCGCGCTGCTCGTAACTCTGAAACGCCTCTAGGTTAAACCTGGTCCACCCGTTATAATCCATTCTCGTGGATAAAGTGCAAAAGTAATGCCCCGAGGGACCAGCAGACCGAAGTGACTTTCGCTTTGAAGGGTCGAAGCCAATGATGGAGCTCATAAGGAAAAACTGATGTTAGCGTGTAAACCCATATACTATATATAAGGGGTAGCAAATTAATAAGGGTCATTTGGGGGAGGGGGGGTCAACATTCGTAATAGGTAATTTGAAAAGACTCGAGGAGCGTGGACGAGGGTTTTACGTGAAAAAATTAATTTTTAATTGGTAGTACGAAAGTTCGTTAATAAATGACGGATCGGCTCCGGTGGAAATTCTGTGAATAAAAAAAGAATTTACTACTCGTACCGGTGTACTTTTAGCATGGCAATGGATACGGTAGAATTACCGTGGGTGCTGATGACAAATTTTTACCACGTTAACGCGACCACAGAGCCGTTTTTCCCTGAAACTGTCATTTCTATCATTTATTTCTAGAAAGCAATTTCCGGCCCCCGAATGACGATGACTTGATGCCCACGCAGTTGGATTGTACGTGAGATTTGCAGGCTGCGCGAAATTGCGAATTTTATTTTTGCACAGGCAAACCCGCGACTGGGTACATAGAAATAATCAGTGAACAACGCGTTCTTATGCCGCGGAGATTTAGCGTTGTTTAGCACCTCGAGCATTGAGAAGGTTGAGGATAATTTAAAAGAGGCTGATAATAATGACAGTGAGGTGACACGTGTCGTCGTCATCCTGTCACCGTGAGAATCCACGTGTTATCAGCGCGCTAATCGGTTTTGTATTTTGTATCCTTCGTTCATTTTTTTGTCTCCTCATTATCGTCCATCTGTATTTCCTTATTATTCCTACGCTCAGCCACACAGGTATGGGAAGGATAGCGACTTCCGTTAAGCGAATGCATAAGGCAGTGGAAACGATCGTGGGGGTCATCGATAAATTCCAATTTCAAATGACCGTCGTCACGTTGGAGCGAGCGAAGCATTAAAAATTTAAATTGGGAATGAAAAAGTTTTTTTTCAATTAAATTTTTTCAAGGAAGGTCGTGTACGGTCAAAGGGAATATATGAAAAATAATTTGGAATTTTAGGATCCCTTAAATCTATTAGCCGTCTACTCAGTGATAGCGGACTACTTTGACGTAATGACGGTCAGCTGTGTATTGATATATATTTTTTAATCGCTCCATAAATAAAGTCGTTGGACAATTCGACCCGCTGTGAAATATTTATTAATTAAAAAAAATTCGAATCGACACGTAACATCATCGATCCGTACGCCATATACACGTGGATATTGAGCTGACGGGCGATAAGGCGTATATTCATGTGTAATCGATATTACATAGTGCGATATGTGTACACTCACGAAATTTAGCTACATAATGGTGGTTTCGATGTTCACAGATGATACCAGTTCGATTTGATAGTCGCGCGATGATATCGAGCCTGGTCGTTAATTCGGAAGGAATCGCGTGGCAATAAAATCGGAATATCGATTCTCGATAGCGCGTGGATTTAATTAAACAATTAAGACGTAGGCGTAAGAAGACGTAAATAAATTTGATTTTGGGTTATTTTTGGCTTACGATGAGATAGGCACCCAATATACTATATATATATACATATTACCAGTAGAAAAATTGTCAGCTAAAATTCAATTCCGAATATCGCGAATCGTTAAGGAATTCTATATATAAATCGAACACACACGCAGAAACACACACAGACACGGAACTTATTGGTTCCGAAGACCCAGCCACTCGGTGGCCTCACCAATAATGGCCTATTTCTCATCGATAAACTCGACCCGTTTTGCTTTAATAGCCCGAACGGACTTGGAGGTGAACTAAAGCAGCCAAAAAAAAAGAATGAAAAAAGGCAAAAAAACCAGCCTTAAAGAAAAAGTGCGAACACTCCGAACGCACGAACTATATTGAAAGTTATGTACAACTTTCTCGTTAGAAGCTTCGATAAAATTTTCAAAGGCGAAATTAATGGCTCTGACTTGGATTTATAACACAGTAAGGCTTTCCAGACGATTCTCCGATCGGATACTACGAACACCGATGTCCGATCGTTATCCGACGAATCGAGTTTTCTGGACAAAATTAGACGGAAAAAAGTTCATCTGCCTCAAAAATCAAATGGACCGACGATGACGTGCGATCGATAATACAGAATCGGTATTTGAATCGATCGATTTTCTTCGCGTGATAAAGGCGTAAAAAATAATGAATTTAAGTGATTTCCAGGAGAAAAAGACGTTCCGGAGAAATTTTCTCGAGAATTCTCCGAGTTATCTCTTAAAGACGATATATCGATCTGACGTCATCGATCTGTATAAATCGCCACGGAAAGCTGCTGGAAAATACAGACACATGGCCGAACGTAGACGGCTGTATCTTTCGTAGATCGAGATTGGCTAATAAGAGGATATAATAACTAAGTGTGTCATCCTTAATCTATATTCAACAAAGATTGTGTATAACAAAGACGTGACAGACCGTGTAGTAAAAACGAATATAATTTGTGTGAAATTATTCGCGTACGAAAATTCGTCCCCGTAGCAGCCAATTCGAAAAATTTTCGCGAAGAGAGTAAGAAAACGGACACTTAAGAATCAAGTGACACTTCAATGATAAATCGGTACTCGAGTGTTATCTAAAAAAAAAATTAATAAAACTGTAAATATCGATACATTTATCGAGCCTCAGGGAAATCACCGATAAGAATGAATTAATTGATAACGAACTTGTGAGGTCTAGACAAATTATAAACCTATATAAAAAGTTTCAGACACGAAATGACAGCTGACCGCGATCATCTCGTCTCTAGAATCTCATGCCACGTGTTACTGACGTGTCCCGCTTGTCTCGAGAGCGTCTGGCCATTGTTGAGAGATAAAAATGAACATGTGGTCTGACATATAACGTGTATTAATCTAATTAAATGTATTCCCTACATTGCGAAATTACCCTGCGACATGCACATATCTTGCGTTGTGCATTCACCATGACATTTCTTATCTAAGAAATAATTGAAGCTGACAGATTGGAAAGAGCGTTTAAAACGTTCCTGTACTTCGCTCAGGACATATAGGTGGAAAAATAAAAATTTTCAGTTCTCACAGATTTTATTCGGCCCTTTTTCGCGATTTGGGAAAATTCTTCAAATTTAGTATGCTGGACATTTTTTTTGAGAGAAAAAATATGACGATGTACTACAAGGAAAAACGTGTGGTTGGAATTTATTGCGTAACCATGCACATACGTCGGTACAGGTATGTATCTTGTCGCTTGAGAATCCTTAGCAAAGCGATCACGTACTTTGCAAAGAATGGCCAACGAAAATGTTCGCGTGGTATTCGGGAGGTGAATTTTATATCGGAAGTGACGCTCCAATCGATAATGGCAATCGCGTATAGCCTGACTATGATAAAGTGATAATGAGAAATAATTGTTTATCAATGACACTGATACTAATGAGTACTTAAATATACATAAACCTGTCGTCGTTAAGAAACTTTTTGAAAATATTCTTGACATTTCAAAAATTTCATAAAAATATAACCGATCGTCGATACCGGATACACGAGGATTCCTTATGTAATTTAGTAAATTTGATCGGTCGTTAAGATAGTGAGCTGCGACGAGAAATGATTATTTCTTGAACTCACGTAAAAATTACAGTTATCCTGTAATAGCGTGGAATAACGATATTAAGGATTCTTAGAAAAATCGATTATCGATTCCAATCGAATGTCATTTAACGATTTTCGTCATTTGACTGACGAGGTGTCGTAGACGTAAATAAAATTAAAGATCCATACGTAATTGTAACAATGTATTACGTAGATGTTACGTTGTGCAATAAGTTGCATTGGGAATGTTGTCATTCGTTATCATATCGAAAATTATCCCAGCACAATTATTGGCAAAGCGTCGATCGTAAAAATTCGAAATAAAAATTTGTCCCAACGGTTTTCCAGTTTGCGATAACAGCCTCGCCGTCGTTTCCCTTTGACAGGATTTTCGTGTTCACTTGGCGACCGTAATCTCCCGTAAAACGAAACGGCGGCTTCTTATGTACCGCCAAAAAAATAACCTAACCTGAAAATAAGATTTCCATACGTCGAATCGAGCGCGTATAGTCCGTTCGCAATAAACGGCGAAAATTATCAAAAAAAAAATTCATGCTTCCATTAAAGATCCTCAAATGCAGAACCGCAACGAGTACTTTTACAAGTACCCAACCCAACCTCAAACTATTTTTTGTTCAATTGAAAGATTCTATTACATATCATTTACCCATCTAGCTCGGCTACTGTTTCGACAATGTTAAAAAAAAAAAGTACCTCAAGGTCTGGGAGCTTCCTGGGTTACCGGTTGTCATATCGAAACGTGCTCATCACCATTGCTAATGCGAGCACCAAAGTGCTTTTTCTCATCGCACTGTTCTTTCTTTTTCAGAGCGTGACCGCGCGCGCAACGTTCAAGGCTGCCAACTTTTTAGACATTTCAACAAAGTGTATAATACATAAAAGAATAAGAGACGCTTCCTCGCGTAGCGAAAGACACGAAAAAAAAAAACCAACAACTTTGTACGTCAACTTATTAATAGAAAAAAAAAGGTGCGAAAAAGGTGGCAAAACTTCAAGATACAAAATCACAAAACGATTTCTCAGCCAAACCAACTAACGCGACTAAGCCCATCAGTGTCGCGCGTTCGAGCACTCAGCCCTGACGCGAGAAACTTTTGAATTTCCCGCCGATTTCCAGGCCCGCGTAATAACCGTAATCAGAACTTTCCAAGACTAACCCAATTATCCAACCAGCCTGCTTAATTAAATTTTCGCAAAATCCCTAAGCATCCCGCATCTTCGTTCAAACGTTTACAAACAAAAAGTTATTCTAACCTCAAAGTTCCAAATTCCTCATTTACTTCAAACAGATATCATCTATCAAGATCCGTAAGTAAATATATCATTTCTATACCTTGATTCCACTGATAACACCTATCGCCCATCTTTACCCCTCCGTTTACACACCGTAGCCAGCACCTCGATATCGATTCTCATTCCTACATATGCATCGAACGTCCAACGTTTACGCATCGCGCGACGTTAACTTCATAGCCGATTCTCAAAGCACGCGCAAGATACCTCAAGGCGTACCCGTACTGCGCGGTAGAGCATGAGACTAAACACGTGACATCGGCAATGGAATATTAACCGTCATTACGATTTGAATGCCGTGTGTACGCGCATTAAATCGAGCGAAATCGTTACATGCGTACAATGCGTGTTACATGCCAATACGCATTTACCTGGTAACATTACAATCCACGGCACAGTATCATCAAGTTGGAATGCGCCTCAAAGATGACTTACGAGATGATCAACATCGTCGTGATAAACATTAAAAAGTATGAATCAGTGAAAAAAAACTTTCGAAGGAAGTATCGCTCATCGCGATAAAATTTATTACTTTCATGCCGAGATACGTAATTCCTTAATGAAAATTAGCCTTGAGAATTTTTAAAAAATAATTATTCTAGGGCAAAGATACCCGAACCCCTCGTTTCTTAAGGTGATAAGCCCGCTCTGTGGCTTCTTTGCGTGTAATCACGATTTCCTGCCTCGTACATATGCAAAGACGGACGTACGACGATGTCGCGACGCCATTACGTACGATTTATAACCGCGTGACGCACTCTCGGTTTCAGTCCTTTGTCCTGCCTTTTTGCTTGCCATGGCCGTGGTAGCCGTTCGCTTTAATTTGCGTCGCGTTCACAACGGATTCGTTGCGTCTTGCCCATGGAAGGGCAAGGTAGCGAGACCTTCTAGAAGGTTCTCGAACGACGTTATGGAACTTGCGGCTATGTATACCTATATATGTTATACTGATTCTATACCTATATCTACAGTACGTTCAATGCCTTTCCAAAGAGCTGTAATGTAAGCTAAAGCGTAGTGCACAGTTTCGGTCGCTTCATGCGTATCGGAAAAATACAAAGCGTATAAGAGATCAAAGATGTCTTCGGCTCCACGTTTCTGGTAGACCCAGTGACCGTTGTGGACTGGACCAAAGACGGGTCTGAGGTTGGTGCAAGATACAATGAGATATTGACGAGTGTCAGGGCGCCTGAGGTTATCAGCTGCCATTGAGTCGCGCACAGAAGGAGCGACGGGTCGTGGATTGAAAACAGGTCGAAAGGTAAGTGAAACGGACGAGAGTCTGATACCTGGACCGTGGTTGCTCGTTAAAGTAAGTTGACTCGATGATCGGTACTGAGAGCTCATCGTCACGTATTCCGAAGCAAAAGCTGATATATCGGGTGACATATTTTTTTGAGACCCCTTGCCGAGAAGTCTAATGGCCAAATCATGCTACCCTCGTCGAGCAACCCTTTCTCGGGCATCGAGCCAAGTGGGTCGGCATTGTTTCACGTAGGGGGTCGTTTATGACGTCATCGGCCAATCGTCATCTTGCGAACAGAGATGATAAGGACGGGACCCAATGTTATTCTGGGTCGTTGAGACTTGGCTGTTGCGAGAAATAAGGGCGAGAAGGTCTTTTGTCTTACAGGAAATACCCCTGAGATCTTCCTGTATCAAGGACTTCCGGTTGTCGGACGTCCGTCTTCATTTTGCCGAAACGATGGCGGATTTCTCTTGTTGGCATTACCAACACAATAATTCTTAGTTAGCGACCGAGTGCGAGTCACGTTCTCTCGGGATCTTCAGTCGGGGTCGTTAAACCGTGGTATCTCTTCGGAAAGAACAAAAAAAAAGGTCCAAGTAAAATCGATTAAAAGACGCGTTCGCAAATCCGATGAATTTTTTACGGTCTCCGATAAAAGCCAACTCGAGCAGCTGGAACGGTGTGACGAATTTGTTCTTTTCTTTTCTCGTCGAGTTATAGTTTCCTAGGCTACACGATATACCGGGTGTCATTAAGACGAAATTTTTGTAATTTCAAGTAATCTCGGATGGAATAGGACAAATCGATTTAATATTCACCACGTGTAAGTGAAAAAGATAAAAAATAGTGATTCTCCTTGGTGCATTAATTAATGTGCTCGTGACTAGTGCACTTTGAGTGCGTAAACACGGAAAACAACAAAAAGCACGTCCTATAGCTTCGGGACGCTTGAGGGTAATTGCCAATGCAATTTAATATTAAACTGTCAGCTAATACGCGCGTACGTTACGTATTAGCATGAGAACTTCGTTAAATTCGTCAGGTAGGTAATTCGTGATATCAAATCCCGAATTTCCAGGTACAAATTCCACCGTGCCAAAGGTAAAAGTCCATGCCACGGGAGAGATCGAGAATTTATACTGTACAGCTAATACACACGAGTGATCGTGATGGACTTTGGATTTACCAATGATGACGTCATCCGTGATCTACCTGTCCAAGAGATTGCCGTGATGACGTGGGAAGATTTCATCACGCTGTACCATCGGGAATATGTCATGTTTCCTGGGAATTGATTTTCACTTACACCTGACACAGAATGATTCAGTGAAATCGGTACTCGCGTACGTCATCGAATTTTTCAATAATACCAATCACCTGACTGATGTATATAATTGGTATGACTAAAGTGCCAAATTAGTTAAAAAAATCGTGTAATAACTTTTTATTACGAACCAATGATTTATCATTGTCGCGAACTACTCTTAAACGTCATCTCTTTAACCTGAACGAATAGCGTTGACTTTACGAAGAGGTCATCGATATCTGTAATCAGTCATCATCGACATTCCGATGACACGATACCACTGGCGATAATAATAATAGACCTCGATACCTTGATGATACAAAAAGTGACTAGTCACTAAGTCACGTTTACTGTTCTTGCAAGGAAAATAAGATTCCAAAAAGTCATTAACATTCCAAAAAAAAATCATTCAAGTTCAGTTCTAACAATGACATTCTGTTTTCGAATTGAATATAAAATCTGCCAAAGAAAGAAAAAGAATGCATAAATCGCAATCTAGATAACAGTACCCATCGATCGGAACGTTACAAAAAGAAGGTTCGTATGGTGCCCTGCCAATCACACAGGGTTTAAAGGTCACCGAGTTATTTCTTGATTGGACGTAAAAAGGGCAGGACAGGAAATGGAAGCAAAGGAAGGAAGAAAATTCATCCGAAGGGAAAGTAAAAATTTTTCCTGGAAAAGTCCTATAGTTACGTGTGAATCGAGCACGTGTATCCAAGCAGAAATACATAACTGATAACGTCATCCATTGGTACCATTACTGTCCCCGTTAATGGTATAAAAGTTGTAGGTTTATTATTTTCGTACGAAGGAGCTTGTCCCACGTCGTCGTGATGTTCTTTGCAAAGAAAGAATGATGGTACGAGGGCAATGGTGCAAAGGGTAACGACGTGAAAAAGAGAAAAGAAAGGGAACGGAAAATGAACTGTAAAAATAAAAACGTAACGTTCCAGCACAGCTCACGAGTTCTTGTTAACGCGCCTGTGAAAACGGGCGTCTAATAATAGCCGTTATAATCGGCAGCAAATAAGTCTTCGGTATTTTGCTGGAAAACGTTGATTATATATACACACGTATATACATACACGTGCGTGCAGAATATACAAATATATATGTGTGTATGTATATATATATATAAAGCTTGTATAAATCATTCTACCGGTATCCGCAACACGCTGAAGGTTATTAAATTTGTCAATTTCTCGCTACAGCTAGATCGATATATAAATATATATAGGCGTACAAATTAAATCTCGGTCTTTTTTGGATAAATTTTATGTTTGTTTAAAGAAGAAAAAATCGAACGGTTACTTATCTTTTTAAATAATCCAAATTAATTTCTACATATTTTCGCCATCTCGCGGGCGACTGTCGAATTTGGCTTCGAAAAAAGGGTGTCGCCCTGAAGATTGAAATTTCAATCCATAAACCTTTAGAAACACTTTTTACACGCAGACGCAGCATTTTCACCCATGGTGAAACAAATCATTTCCTTAGTAGCTGCAGCACTTTTTCTCAGTCGAAATACGAAAAGGGGTGGCAGCGCTTGAAGTGTTGCTTTTCCAATGACATCGCTTTCACTACTGTTTTTTGATTGTATATCGGGAACACCGTCAACTGTTATACCTCGTTTCGAAGCTTCAGGATGACGCTTTAAATTTGCCGTACGGCATTGAAAAAATTATAATTTGAATAGCCGCCGTCGTTTCTTCAATTTTGGGGCCGAGAATTAATTTGTACACCTAGTATATCTACGGATTAGGTTGACAAAAAACCGGTATGTATCTCGTTTTAATATTTCATGACGGCTAACATTGGCAATGAACTCTGATCATTCGCCGGCGTTAGAGAACGAAAACAATGTAGTTTCGTGCAGATTTATTGGGCAACTTTAAGTGTGTAAATATTATTGACAACGCGTCCAATTTTTTTGTTCAGCTATAAGCATATCGTTGAACCTGGATACTTGATGTAAAAGCTGCGTGACTTTGACGAGTGTAAAGCAAACAAATTCACGTTGTATTAAGATTTGTTACATGGGACTTCGAAAATGTATAGCTACGAGTGTTGCCTAAAGAGTCAGGTATAAAGACTACGTGTATTCTTGACTCACAAGAACCGCCATTATCTTTATCCTAACTGTACGTCAAACAGGAAGAAAATTTCTATTGAAAAAGCTCTTTAGTATTGTTCTCTTGGAGCGTTTCAGGGCGTTTTCGGTTAATCGTAATAGGAGTTTCTGAGAAAGGTTAAGGAACTAGACGTGCTCAGACTTCGGCGTGTCTTCTGAGCGCATCGATCTGCTCAGAAAAACAGCCAATTCCGCTTGAGGGATTTCTTGGAGCAATTAAGTCCTGACAGGAATTTACAGAGACTACTGATACAACAATTTACGTAACGTTTTTCGTTTCTCGCATGGAGAATCGGGCCTCTGTTCTCGCGCATGCGCAGACTGGGACTTTCCAGAAAACCATAGCGTATAAACAAACAGGCTGTGTGTACAATGTCAACAGAAAGAAGAAGGAAACAACCATTAGTTTTTCAAAGAACAATTTCATTCACCTGTCTTCCCGCTATTCTCTGAATAGCGCGAATATTACATTCTGTGGACGCTGCGGATATCCCGTGTACGTGCGCGAGAAACGAATGCGCACCCGACATGCATCGCGGCAGCGATCGTCGCGCTCCGCGCGGACAACCCAACAACTATGGGCATAGCGAACACCAATGAGTGGCCTGTGGCGGCGAACACAGTCGAGTCGCTCGCAAGCAGCCCGATACAAATGCCCGTCATTGTTTTGCAAAGTTCAACGTCTTCGAAGAGCAACCGTACTTACCCGGCTTTACTCGTTTACGTTAGACTCAAGTATGATTATACGCCTGATCGCATATGCATATCAGGTAAAAGCTTACACGATTCCCCCTCAATGGCGTAGGATAACGAGACGGGCTGTCAGACGAATTATAAATTCAGCATGGCTGCGTTGTGTCGTACGTCTCGTTTTTTCCCCTCGAAACGTGTACCTATATTGCTTCTTCATTGAGTCATGTATTACGTGATACACGGTGTATAGCGTGCTTCATGGATTTGTTACGTCACACGGGAAGAGCCATCCTGACAAAAGCCATATTTCAGTTCCTGTGTTCCCGAAGGATGTAGACACAAGAGTGTCCAGTGTAATTTATTCTAGCGTATGCATATGAGGTAGCAATGTCGTAAGAAATTAGTAACAGACGTGAGTTTAAATACGTAACACTGCTTTATATATATATATATATATATATATATATATATATTCACACAGATATATATTATAAGAACTGCTAGTTGGGAACTTCTGATTTAACAGATCCATGAAGATAAGTTTTCAAGTAGCCGTTCCTACTTGTGAATCTGCATCGAGGCGATATGAAATTACTAAAAGGAATGGTTCCGTGCGCAGTTCAGCTATCTGTATTTTCAATTTACCGTCGTATCTCCATATAATATCTGCACAGTTGGTACCAGCTTCAGGACAAATCTGGATACCTAACCTATATGGTACATAAAGTACATAATCGCAGACAGTCACTCGTCCAGAAGGTCTCGTAGTACGAAATTGAATCGCGGCTGAATAACACTTCTGCCCCGTCAATTTTCAAACGATTCTCATTCGAACACAGATACATACGATTACGTTCGATCATTCAGTCAGCCGATAAGCTCGACAACCAGTTTACGTCCTTTCATTGTCCTCGCGTTTCTTTTTCCTTGCTTCTCTAGAACGCTGGCCTTCCATACGTCACAAGAAAAGCTTTCGCGTGCGTCGCTTCTGCACAGGGATAAACCAAATCCTTAAGGCTCGTCTCCGTGAACGCGATACAATACATTAAGAACAAGCAATCCCGTTCGAGTTACTTTTAGGGATCTGCAGACCTTATAGAGTGTATATATATATATATATATATGTATATAAGTTATATCTATCAAATAGAAAGGAGTAGGAGGTCCACATTTTCATGTCATATGACAACTGATAGTATTTTCGAATTTATTCCGACAAAATTAGCCTACGACTATCGGGAAATGAGCACCGCTTTGAATTTAGCGACAAGGGCATGTGTCCTGAATATCCGGAACTGTAAAAAACTTTATACGGTGTCGTTATCACAATTTTTTTTTCAGGCTTTTCTCCCGAATAATTATTCTGCATCGAAGATATTTCTGAACGCTTATCAAATCACGAATAAGATTTCTAGAGCAATTATGAAAATTCTCATACGATTCTCTTACAAATTATTAATGACGTTGAAAAATATGATATCTCTCAGTGACACTTTTATATCTAAATTTTATATCTAAAAGATAAGCTCGTCTCCGATTGTGAATGGTATTTGTGATAAGTATCGCCATTATCATTTTTGTCCTTCCTTATCGTCGGGAAATTCTAACGGAAATCCTTTGACGACGTTTTAAAACTTTTATTCGCGACAAGAACTGCAGTCCTCGAATAGGAAATTATACGTATGGCCCAATGCTGCTCGGATTTTTTATTCCTTAATTTGTGTGACGAGGTAAGATTTTTGTTTAATATCGTAACAAAGATGTAACTCACCGTGACGTTTCCATTGTTGAAACTTGTGATAGAGAAGACAGGAGCACATACAGCAGACACAGCTTAAGACCATCAAAGTCAAAACCACACCGACCCAAACGTCGGCCAAGAATTGCTCGTACTCAGCTTCTGTCATTTCCCTTGTCTCGAACTCCTGGACCACCTCGGAAACTACCTGTACAAGTGTCAAGTTGCTCTCGATTCCGTCTTCGACGACTCGATCCATCGACTCCATCGTTAGCTGTGTCACATTTAATCCGTTGAACGGCGCCATTGTCGTATCTTGAATATACGAATGTAGAACGAAACTTGGAATTATACGAAATTTTAAAGTTCGTCGTTCACGTTAAATCGGCTGCAAATAGATTCCGGTACACGCCACTAACTTCAAAATGGCTGAAGGTCTGATATCGTATGAAGGTTCGTCCGTTATCCTCAGATTTGAATGTCTCGATTTGCTTTCTTCTCGCTCCAAGCCACAGACTGATACAGCTAATTACACTTCGATCCTCCACTCTGTTATATTATGCAATTCTCAACACTATCGATTTTATCACGTGTCTATTGAGTATCCGGTATCTATTATCGATAAGACCTTTCTTGCTATTAATAGCCTTTATGTTCTTTGTTATGTTTTCACGAGACAGTCACGTGACACGGCTCGATGCGTCTCCGAGAGCCAATGCCTATAGGCTGCACGGTGTAGCTATGGCTTTTCAAATTTTCTTCTTATCCTTCGCGCCTTTTTTCACTGACGCGTGACGTATGCTCTATATTACAGAGAGAGAGAAAGAGAGAGACAGGCAATGGAATCCTTACGAAGTTCAGGAGACTAAATATTTGTCAACAGTCAAAAACGAGACTCCTTAGACCTTCAAATATTTACGTACGCAAACTAGAAACCAGGGTAAAATTTTTTTCCCTTTTATCTTCGTTTCTACCTTCTTCTCCCTCGCAAAGCTTTTCTTTTGTATTCCCTTTTTTCCTTTGCTCTCTCTACCTCCTTTGTACTCTCCGCTTTAATATTATATGTGCGTATAAATAAATATATATACAGCTGCAAGCTAACCGTCGACAGTAAATCTGGGGCTGAAAAATTTACACACTTCTCGCGATGGACTTTTTTAACCTTTATCTGCACGCTTTTCAAGCGACACAAAACCGGGCAGTTCGAGACATTTTCACAGAAATAATTTTTTCACCCACTACAACACTTTAAGTCGTATCAACTTCTTCTCACGTTATATATATTTTTAACGCACGCTCAATATTCTTCGAAAATTCCTCTCGCTTAGTCCCAACCGAATTCTACACGCCGTAACCCGACGTTGCCGTTTCAAGTCGCGCGCTGCTTCTGAACGCTCCGGGGTGGGAACACTGGAGATATACTCTTCGGCTCCACGCTACCCGTCGCACGGACGTACCCGCGCACGCTTGTACCAACATATACGTACGTAGACAGGAGTACCACACTCATAAAACCTACTACATCCCTACTCCATCGGCGCTATACACTGCTTGGCCTCTTCCATATTCCACTACGGGATCACGAGAGCCACTTACTTTCTTTACGCGCTAACAGCGACAAGTCAGCGCTTAGTCACGTTTGACAGTGTCAGTCGGTCAATCGGTCGGAACAAAGCGGTTTTACTTAAAACATATTTTTTTACTAATAACTTTCATCGTTTTATTATCAATCGCGCTGAACGCAGATTCTTCTTATCATACCGGGACGTCCTTTGCATTCAGGAACCTACACTCACGAGGAATTGATCTATCAGACGGTATTTTTATTGTATCTTACATACATAACCTATCAATCCATCGTGTCCTGATAAAACGCTTTTTCAAGATTTGAAATTTTCTTTTGGCCCCATTCGAAAATACGCAGTGTCATCTACGGCTCTGGAAAATTTATCAAAAGGTTCTTTTCTTTTCCCCCCCTATCTTCAGGAGTTTTCTATGGCGTTTGTATTTCCCGCACTGAGGGGTCCCACCAGCGGATGAAGAACGAGATTCTTATCTCGGTCGAGTTTATGTGGGCTCTACTCGTTTTGACAGACTGGTATCCGTGGGACAGATGTTTTTCTTGTGGCAGCGTGATGTTGCGTAATAAAACCGATAGCGTCATCGATTCGAAAGGAAGACGACGGAAATTATTTTTTATGGTAATAGGCACACCATGGGAATAACGAACTCGTGATATGTATTTTGTTGATAAACAAAATCAAAACACGGGCTATGGAATGCGCCAATTTATTTTACCATGCTAAATCTCTGAAGTTGCTTTCAGATCCGTTACGATAGGGTTTACCTTTTCGAAAAGACTTATAAACAAGATAGTAAACAGCACGAAATTCTTGTTTACTTTGGCGATGCAAACGTCACGTAGAAAACGTTCGATTACGATCGATATACCAACGATAGTATAATCGGGAAAGAATTTTAAATTAATTACTCTCCAAGACATTTTTCTTCGGAACAATCAGTTACGTTCTTAATTACCGCAACCTGGTCAGCTTAGATTATCGGCAGGACATTAGTATCGTACGTAACAAATGATGATATCGGAGTGAGGGCTCTACTTCGTTCCGCTATTTTTCTATAATCCTTATCGGGGCCACTCGATGACCTTATCTTTTATCAATGTCCTCCCCCTCCTCTATTTTTTATCAGTCCTTAATTTCTAATCAGTCATACTAATTCGCCTATATTTTCAATCGAATCGGCTGCCCCGTAAAAGGCAGCTGGAGTCGAGATTTGATTCCTTCGGTTCTACGGAGACGAGAGCTGGCTACAACAGAAATCAATCACCCTTATAAAACACTTTGCGGGTTCAGATAAGACCACCCAGTTCCTTTGCCTCCCTTCGTTATTTCAAAAAGCCCTCCCCCCCTACCCACCCCACCAATCCCCTCGCCAAATTAAATGGAACGAACTGATCCGAATCTTCTTCCGATAACTTCAAGGGAAACTAATGAATTTCTAAGCTCCCTCCCCCTGCTTTTCGCGACGTTCTCAATTGTTATTTTGACATTTCAGTATAGTCAGAGAGACCAGGGAATATATTTTTTTACAATCCATTAGTCGAACGAAAAGATTCGCAAAATGATACAAAGCGTATTGATTCTTCTTTCAGACTGTACTACGCTATTTTTATCTACGCCTAATATTACTTGCGTTGTATACATGTATATATGTACTTCCGCGAAATTCTTGCGATTATTTTTTTCTAGTATCCGTAACGTCGAGTGGTGTGGGAAAATTATTTCAATTTGTAAAAAGCCAGCCGAACGAGTGGCTGATGTCATTCGGCTGCCACGTAGCGAGCAACTGTGGTAACATTTCGAAATTCTCGTAAAGGAGGCCAAACCTCCTTTTTCACGAGTATTTGCGCACCCCACTTTGTTCGGTATTGTATAAACTTCACTTCCCCACTAGTAACAGTGTCTATCCCATAGTTACCAAGAACTGCTACATTTACCTTACACAGGATGGATACCTGCTGCTCTTTGTTATTCTACCACATGGGTTCTATAGGTTCAAGCAGTGACCCCAAAGTTCATGCTATTTACAAACAGATTGAAACTTTCGGTCCACTGCTTGGAAGTTCAGCATCGATAAGATAAATGTTATTTAGCAGGCGGGTATGTATATACGGTAATTACGTATACTTTTCGTTAATTAAACAGAAACGGGAAAGTACACTCTCGAGATTTTACTAGAGTCTAATTCAGTATGATATATCGTAGCTTAACGTAGCCGCATTTAGTATAGTCGTATTGCAACTATGACTGTAAAATCTTGGTCACCATTAATGAAGTAAAGGAAGGCTGCTGTGTCACAGGGGTCTTCCAGGGGTGCATATCACGCGTCGAGAAGTCACCTCCGTGCGTTGTCATTATAATCGAAGGATTCCGGCCTTAAAAGTCTATTGACCATCGTGACAGGAATCACGTACGTTTTAGACCTTAAATACGTATAGGTATACCTGTAATATTGTGTATATAGGTATATAACGGTATATATAGTTATCTGACTTCCCATATGAGTCGCACGTTGCAACTTGGATCGCAGCACAGGTAGGTTTGGAATTTTTTTTTTTCTTTATGACGCGTCGTATTTTCTCCCATTCGTTTCTCTTTCTTTGCTTGCGCATGGCAGTCGAACGCGGACAATGAAACCGAGTGCCAATCAGTGGGCGGGTAAAGGGACGTGCGGAGAATGACGTTCTTGCGTGATTGGAACGCTGCGGCATTTTAGGGCATTTCGGGGAATTTGAATTTCAAAGTGGTCGGAGAGTGAGAAATGAGATGTGGAGAGAGTGAGAGAGATACATATTAGCTGTGTATATGTATGTATGTAAATATGCATATACCTTTGCATTAGTAAAATCTGTGTGGCTTCGCCATTCTGCAATTGCCAAACGTCATGACCCTTTTTCGATTCATTTTATTCATACAGGGTGCATATTTTTTTTTCTATTTTTCTATTTCTTCTCTTCGCCTATTCCGTTCATTTCATTTGGACAGTGACCCAGATCCTAACGTGATTCAGCTCGAGATAAAGTGTTCTTTTGGACTGGATTTAAAGGAAGAAATTTTTTTTCTTATCATGCGACTTTGTTATCGGGAGAGAATATTTTGGAATAATTTAATTAACCGAAGCTAGTCGAGTTTTTTTTTACTTCATTTATATTTTACTTTTCTTTGGTTCCTTTCGGGGGGAGGGGCACGAATCTTTTGTCTGGCCGTATACGAAGTTTATAAACTTTTTTTGGAAATGAAAAATTCATTTTCTTTTTGGATTTGTAAATTTTAAAACGTCGCTTTTTTATACCTGGATAGTATTACTGTATCGTGTACTCGATGGTAATTTCCGTTCTTTCATTCTCACGTCGTTCCATCGCCTTGTTGTTATGTATAGCGAGTTATCCGGATGTCTATTTACGTCTAGGTATAACGTATCAGAGAATGCCGTATCGACGAAGTGTCAATCGATCAGCTATAATAGTCCCAGGGTGAAGATCGTCAAGTGAAAAATAAAAGATGTTTTCATGGCGCGAAAAAATTCGCCCGTTGAATCTTCCGGCGTTCTGTACTTTCGCGAGGAAGGTCACGGTTAATGGGTTTCGAATGTGACATCGACGCGCGATTGGCAAAAGTTCGAGGACGTCGCGACGCTCGTGATTGGATAAATTATACCGAAATCAAAGCCGAGCGTAAATATAGTAAAAATTTTGGAATTTTTTATTAAACAATTTTTACATTATCGAGCACAGATAAGACCGCGTGACGTAGTATCAAGGATAAAGTACCCATAGAGACGCGATTATCCTTGAGGATCGAATTACGATTTCCTCATAGCTCTGGTTTCCTTCGATTAAAATTTTTTTATTTTTAGGTAAAGATGCTTGAAACGTTTCTTATAATTTTTCAAGGTATAAGAGAGAGAGAGGGAAGAAACTGAAGATTTTCTCTGAGTGATTAGTCTGACTTTGTTATTCCTGCTTTTGTTGTGAACGCTGCTTGATGACCTTCCGGCAATACGACGGCTGATTATCCATACTGATTAAGGATAAGCATAAGATTGCAAGACTTTGTAAACATCCTTTCCTTGCTTTGGGAGCATCGGGCCTTCCACAGAGAAAATCTAATTCGCCTGGCGAAACGAGAAGAGGCTGCAGGATATTCTAGGAGAAGATTGAGCTTTATGATGTTAATGGATTTAACGTGGCGTGAAGTCTCGAGTTAGACACTTTCTGCTTATCCGACACGGCGTTTGCGCCCTTCATCCCTTATTTCTCTTTACAAGGTATCCTAATTCCCTTTAACATTCATCCCCTTCTACCGGGGTAGTCGTCCTGGTTTTTAAATTCGAACAAGATGCTCTACCTACGGTCTATTCTGATTTGCCTCGGTTTTTTTAAGCTTCTCAAAATTCAATTCGGTTGGACCATTACAGAAAAATCTGTATTGCTTGAGGGATGTACTTGCCAATTTCATCCCTTAATTCTGAAACGTTTTTATCCCACTGGGTCAACCGTGTTACAATTTTATTTTTTTTTTTTGAAATTACACACATTATTTTGTATCCGTTTTTTTATATCTGATTCTGTGTTTGAACGTCAGGACACGTGTGCAATTTCCGGTGAGCATTTTCATTGTTTCTTCGTCCGTACAGTATATAAATTTAATATTATTCTTTGCCTTGTTTCCTTATGTATTTTCTTCGCCGGGAAATAGAGCGACTTTATTTCTACGACGTCGTGACCGGATATTTCTTATTTGTAGAAAATTATTATGCAAATCGTTGGAATAGTCGGGATTCTCATTAAGTGGAATAATAATGTTGTTCCCGATTGATATTAACTGTCTCACGATCCAAGGATACCGGGGATCATTTATATAGGCATTTTTTGTATACTTTTTTAAGAATATTCTTAAATCCCAGCCTCTGCTTGTACCGTCTAGAGTATTTTTCAAAATGCGATTTTTTCTGAATTTCATTTTGAGGATCATTTTCTACGAACGTGACTGGTGGAAGTGGAACTTGCATCCGGTGTGTCTTGTCACGTAGCGTGCCCAAGAGATAGATAAAATATGGAAAGCCCATGAGATTCGCACACATGTGCTTCCCGTAGAAATCTGTGGATTCCCGTACGTCATGGGAAAAAAATGTCTTTTAAAATTCAAAATTCAAAAAAGCGCTACGTTACCTGCAGGTACCGATAGTCAGGGATATTGAATCTGATAAAAAGTATACCTTGGAATAGAGTATAGTATATTTACAGTACAGTATATGTATACGAAACGCGCTCGATTCGTCGATAATAAAATCAATCGATTTTCAGCAGTCGGATATCGATCGCTTTCGTGATTCTTCAATGGATTTCTATCCGGTCCTTTTACATCCGAGAAAGTGGGCCGCAATATTCTCAACCGGTTTTATAAATACCGTTCGTGATCGATCAGGCTTATCAATGCACGACAACGATGAATCGATCTTCAGGATCGACGTTATTGAACCCGATTGACTTGAAGTATACAAAAAACTTTTTTTGTCTTTATGCACCATTTAATTTCCTATCAAATTGGATCCAAATTTATTTTATAATTAACGGATTACTTTTTACCTTTTTTTTATTATTAAGCAAAAACCAAATCATCTCCAGTGCATTCAAAGTATCGATCGAATAAATCATGCTTCGATTATGGATCCTTTACAGGCAGTCAACATACACGTGACATCCATAGGACATCTACAGGGTGTCCACAGGAAATAAAAATTCTTTTTCAATAAATCCAACATTTTTAAAAATTCTTTGAGACACCTCAATCATCCAGGATCACGATCACGTACCATTACAAACTTTCATTAAAACCAATGACGATCTTAAACTCGTTCTCCTCGTATGTAGACCTTCGATAAAATTGACATACTATATAAAAGACGTCATGCGCATTCGTCAACCATTAAAAGTCAAACTGCGATCTATAATAAATCCTTGCCGATTTTTATGATTTAAAAAAAATCAGATCGATCTTAATCGTTTTACCTGTTTCTAAATGTAAAATCACTGTACCCCATCGTTATAATATTTTTCGCCTACAGGTACTGTACGCTACTGGTATTTGGATCGGAATATCAATGGTGGGGCTGAAAGTAGGCCAAGGGCTACTTTTTCCCTATTCGATGAGAATCTGCAAACCAGAAATCGCGCCATTACGCTTGTCATACCGATCACGTAGACTTCTAGAAGAACCTCATCGTCGCCAGATCGTATTCCAGGTAAGGCCGTGCGTTTTTCTCATTAATTTCCGATCGCTCCATCCATACCGATCTGTGCTTTGGACGTTTTTTTACCTCAAAATAAAAAATATAACGAATCATTATAATTCGAATTTGCCAAACGAAGCTTGACCAATAATTTCATTGTGAACCTACGTAATGTATATACGTATTTGCTATCGATACGATCATTATAAATTTTTGAAAAAATCATTTTTTCTTTATTTCATTTTTTTTCTCTCTCACGAGTCTCTGTCGGGAAATAATATTTGCTTCTTCAACTACGTTTTTGTCTTATAAAGTAATCTGTAATAATGACCTTATCGCTCTGGCTCTTTCGACGAATAATATATCGGTATTGATACAATTGCTTGTTAGAAAGAATAAAAAGAGAGCGAAACGATATATACATATATACAAGGTTACGATATATGTATACAAGAATAATCAGCTCAAACGCACCACCTGAAGTTGTTTTCATTACAAATACCTAATAGACGGTCTAATTTCAGTTGAATGACAATTCCTGCAAATATATTGAAACATTCAACTATCCATACGTCATTCCGCAAGAGAAAGAATAGAAACTCAATTTCGTGAATTCCTCGTTAAACAAAGGAAAATTTGAGAAAGAAAACACGCATCATGGAAACCAAGTTACATCTGTCCCATCCATTCCTGTCAGTCTCGAGGGACACTAGGGACTATCGATTTCCTGAATTCCGAACCCTTAACCATAATATCCTGCAGGTTTAGTACAGTCACACTGGATCCCAATGCTAAATTACGAACCACGAGGTTAAGATTATAAAAGTCAAGTTTCAGCATCCCAACGGGGCAATCAATGGGTCCAAGCTTAGATCAATTTAGAAAATTGGTTTCAATTTTGATAATTGATCCAATTCAATTTTCACTCGATCCCCATGTCCGATGTACAACACGTGTCTTGTCGATGGCAGAAAATTTCTTAATAAAATCGAAATGCACGCAGCTCCGAATCCAAAAAATCGCGAGGAAATTGAAAGATCGATAAAGAACGACAATTATTAATGGCAGCGTTAACGTTACCAGTATCACTGTGTCTATTAGTCTGTATATCGATTTGCGGTAAAGAAGGTAAACTTCCAATTTCCTCGGCTGGCACAACCGGAGGGGTGTTTATTCATTGGGCAAAAGGGAGGTCGTTAGGACTACCTGCTCTCTGGATCTTCTCTGGCCAGGACTCTGATGTATCCCACGCTTCTCCTGCTGGCACTAATCTACCGTTCCCTCGTGACAGCAATTCTCCCCTAACTCCGCTAACAGGAAGAAGATTTTGTTTGCAGCACAGAAGGAAATTTGTTACGGATGCGAACAGACGCGATGAAAGCATAAATGCCGGCCGTGTAGCCTGACGTTCCACGTTTCTTTTTTCCATTGCTTTGGTTGGTATCTCTGTTTTTTTTCTTTCAGAAGACGTTCACTACGGATATGTGTTAACGGAGGTACCGAAAGGTTTTTCTTCCTGGTTTGTATAAACCACACTTGTGTGTATATATGTATATATGCTGCGTAGATACAGGTATAGTGATTCTTAGTAAAAGGACGGCAGCTCTTGTCGATTTTTTTGTAGATGAGAATGTCTTGTATTTATTTTTTTGGCATTTTTTACACTGATTAAATCTCGGGATAAAATTGATAAGCTATTTGTGCTTTTTGAGTATGTTAGGTTTACATTTTTTTGTCCGTAGACGCTTGTTAATATACGCTCGGAGGAAGCACGTTGGAACTAATTATTGTTGTAATACGGTTAGTGTGCTGAATGAGAAAATGGAATCGGAATTGGACTTCGATATACAAAATCCAATTATTCTACTGACGTTCGTTCTAGGTTACGATGTAATGTAAAAATTTGCATAGGACGGTGTAGCTTCGTTGGAATTGCATGGTGTAGCAATAAAAAATAAATTTTAATAATTCATCGGAACGTTTCGGACGTCAGAATATTTTGGTTTGAAAATTAAATGTACGTTGCAATTACTGTGGGCGATAAGAACGTCTTTACAGTCGAACTTCCTTTCATACTTTTTTTTTATTTTTCCTTCGCGACTGCCAATATTTTCTCAGGGTCATCACGTAACTCCATAATTTTCGCATTCTAAGAATCTAGAGTATCCGGAGAGTTAGAAGCGGCAAAAGAAGTCACACGGTATTTGTATACTTGAGAAAGTCGACGGAAGTTCATTCATTCTTGACAAAAGAAATATTACGTTTCTTTTTCATTCAATGTGTATATATGTACGAATTACCAGTTGAATAGCTTTTTTTCCATTGTACAGATGGATACTTTTATATGTACATATGTGTCACATATGTTGATAGTATATATGTATATATATTTTTGATTTTCCACGCGTTATAAATAGCGAAACAATTTTGAATTTTCCCGCTCTCCGCACTCCAATATATGTATATATATATTGGCACAAAATTCGCACGTTTGTTTATTCGCGAACGATAATACGTGGTGATTCGATATGGAGCAATTTACGTTAGAGTGTGTAACGTACTTGGTTATAATGACTCGGAGGGGTCCGTGACATATGACGTCATTCGATCCTTGACGATCAGGATGCGAATTAACGTTAACTCGTCCTTCGTCAAACGCCGAAGACAATATGTATCCAAGGGCTGGATAAATTGAGTCAGATAGTCCAAGGAGTCTTGTTTTTTTTTTACATTTAGTACGGGTCCACTTTTCTTATTCTCATCCGTTCGTCGGACATTTCTTCTCGGAGATCAGAGAAAAATCTTTGTACTTTGATATCCGTACGCGACTTTGACAAATTCCAGATTCGTTTCTTATATAGTCGCGTTCAAGGATTTTCTAAGGCGGGACGCGAATAGCGTGAAATACGAGTCCACGGTAAGTGACGACTTCCATTTTGTAAATTATAGTGATCGTAAAAGAGCAGATAAAAAATATTTTTTTTCAATTTTCAAAAAGCATTTTATCCTTTTTCTGTACAAACAAAAATTACCGGACTGTCCGGGCTGGATTTTTACGAGAGTCCTAGCAAATTCTCGGGCGTCTTATCAGATGGCAAAATTTTTTGGGAAAATCGCGATTAAATCCATCGAGAAACTATACCTACGTATTACGTATATTTGTATTTCGTGAACGGGTACCTGAAATTATAGAAAAATTTATGTTTTACACAAAAGTATAATCCATTCTGTTTGTTCTGTTCTTTGCAGAATCCAAACAGTCGTCATGCACGAATATTCGTGTGACGCGGAGAGCGAGCGAAATCAACGTCGTAAATAAAACGTATTTTGACGTTTCCAAGACAACAATTTCACGTTCAAAGGAAGGAAGAAGATCGAAATTAAAAATGCTCGTATGGTCGTAGCTATTGAGTTCAATTTGGTATTAAATATACTGTTTGTATTTGCGATTGTGTGACCGCTGCTGATCATTTCAGTGGTACATCTGCAGTGACGTGTACTTACGTGGATTTCATATACGCTTCTGGGAATTGCTCTGGAATACGATAAGCAAGATCGCTATCGTAAGATAAGACAAAAAGTACCAAGGTCGCGACAAAATAACTGACCCGGTTAAATATTGACCGGAACGCCGTCAGTTCCGGAAACCAGGGTCCGATTCTTGTTACGTCTGGTGTGACGTAAGGAATAAATAATTTTGAGAAATTTTGTGCATCGTATAACGCATTGCTTTTTGTTTTTTAACATAATGAAAAACTGGTTAATTTCTTGTGTCTTGTACTTTTGACTGCTTGAAAATCTATTACTATGAGTGTACCGATGATACATGAATAATAGATACTTGTAAATGACTTACGCCATGCCTAATTTTATTTTCACGATATTCACATACTTTTATTATATTTTTATTGTTTTGGCAGGAGTTCGTGTATGTGTATACGTAAGTTTGGTTCTGTAACATTCACGTCATTGAACGACTTGTTATTTTCCGTTTACGCCAATGTAGTGTTAATAGTGTGTATGGTATACTTATCTACAGTCTGCTTTTTGTTTTTCTGTGGGTTTGTGTTAGTTCTATGCTTTAATATTTGTTGCGTGAATTCGAATTGTATTTATGTACAATGATTTCTTGGCGTTCGTAAGAATATATTGACCTCCTGAATTGTTATACATACATTACTGTTTATGTACATAGCACAAAGAGTTTAGTATTTTGATATTCCAATCAGTATATTAATATCGATGGTATAGAAGTTATAATAAGTATTTAATTGATTTAAATTATAAGAAGTCATGGGGACCTTAATATTGTTTTTTTTGTAGCTGATTAATTACAGTATGTATAATAGTATGTATAGTTAATTAGAAAATAATTACAGGAAAATAATATAATTATCATAGGTTTGTTTCATCGGGGGCGTAGCTCAGATGGTAGAGCGCTCGCTTAGCATGCGAGAGGTACCGGGATCGATACCCGGCGCCTCCAAATTTTTTTTTGTTTTTATCACCTTTTTATTATACAGTAAATTTTATAGTTAATGATTCTTGTACAATATTATTGTTTTGCAACATTTAAATTTAAATCATTCTTTCACTTAGTAATAGATGTTCTAATGCTATCAATGTTATAAGCTGTATCAGTATTTAGTATTTAGTAGTCAAATTATTAGTATTAGCAATATATGTATATCAGTGTTTGATTATAAAATGTATACATTTGTCATCTTCCAGGAAAACGTTTATTATCAGACGTCAACGTTTTTTCAAAAATCCATATTAAGATTGAAATAACAAATCCCAGATATTCCCAAAATTGCACAACTGCGTACACAGTTGAATGATATTGCGTGTTTAAAAAATATCTATACTTAATTTATTGTAATCTCGCAAAGAACAGCCATTTTATGGAATCCGTGTATTTTTCGAAAACACACAAACCGTGAACTAATTTGAGAAACGAAAGTTAAACCGCCGCAGCGACTGCATATTTTCGCGAGCGTGCAACTCCTCGAGTATTTGTGTCGCGTCGTTCCGTAACTTGTCTTTCAGAAACTGGTTGGAAAAGGTGGTTAGGAATTTAAACAAGAAAATCAAGATTCACCATGGCGACACAAGGCGAAGTATCTAATACGATATCCAATAGTCAATAATAAATGATGATGCATTGGCATTATTAAAATTGCATGCAATAAGAAAAAAAAAGCTTAATCATTAACAACGATGCAAAAATTCGCAATAATAATTATTACTACGAAAATATTCGCTCGCAAAATTTCCAAGTCGCCGACGAACCGTGAAATTGAAATTGAACAGGAATATTTAAAAAATTTTATTACGATGATTACTTTCCAATAAAATGACGCAATGATGCAACAGATGCAACTGACGTTTGTTTTTCCCACCAGTGGGTAACGTATACCCGACCTTAAGTACCAAACGCATAAAAAAGACACGTAAACAAGACTCGTCAACGTGTATTCAAATATATCATTGATTTACACTGAAATTTAAAAATCATACAATTAATTCTGACGTCAGTTCCCTCTCTGTGTAATTGAAAACGATTACAGATCCACTGCACTTATCGCATACGAGTTCTAAGTACAAAATGCAGTTTTGAATTATTGATAAAAAGTGAAAAATTTTTTATATTAAATATCCAACGCGTGTAACCATCGATAAACGAATAATCGAAATTTTAGTAAAACAAGAATAATTGAATTTGGGTTTATAAAAAAAATAAATATTTATTCTATGCTTTGAACTTGCAAGTATTTAAACCACTTAGACAAGCAGTAATCAAATAATGCTTAATAATGTACGTCACCTCGTGCACGTTGCGATTCGATGACGTGTTATGCATGAAATGACGTAAATTGTAGAATAATAAAAAAAATGTATTAAAGTTAGGATAAATCTTATAGTCTTCATTATTTCTCCGGGTATCGATTTCACCACGGAATTTAATCCTGTCTTTTAAATTCGAGGTTTCCTCAAGGACAGCCTTTCATTTTTTACGATTCCAGTTCGCTTCCGAATCCCCACAATTTTTCCTTAATCTCCACCTCGTAGACAGGCATCCAATAGTATAGAACGATTCCTATCCTAAAGACAATTTTTCTACCTTACTCGTGTCTCATTGGAAATTTGTTTGACTTAACACTACCTGAACTTTTGACCCACTGCAGACGCTATCGATAATGTACACTGCATTGCAGTCATAGCAGCGATCAGCGACATCTACATTAAATCAGATTTTAATTAGTACTAGTTCGTGAAATAAGGATTAATAAAAATAAATTCCCTTATCAAAACAAGCCCGTATTACAATGAACTGCAGAGCGTCAAATCCCATTGCAAAGGAACGCAAAGAAGCTAGGCGCGTGTCACAAAATACAATAGAGACTATCCAGTATACGCTGAATGGATTAGGAAGCCTAAGAAGAGCCATGGCGTCATCCGGTCGACGTCGATATAAGGACGCCGAGCGTCGTCGAGGTAATTCAGTAGAGGAGGGAACGACAATTGGCAAAATTAAATATCAGGATGGTGGTGAATTTCAAGGTGTTCAAAAAGTCATCACCGAACGGTAAGATCTCTGTGTACCTGGGTAAGCGAGACTTCATCGACTACCTGTCGGGAGTGGAGCCAGTGTGTGGGGTCATCTTGCTGGATCAGGAGTACGTCGACAGAGGACGTATAGTCTGGGCCCAGCTGATATGCAGCTTCCGGTACGGAAGAGAGGAGGACGAGGTGATGGGCCTGAATTTTCAAAAGGACCTGTACCTAGTATCGGAGCAGATTTATCCTCCGACGAAGAAGATGGAGGCGAACCTGACCCGACTTCAGGAACGTCTAGTCAGGAAATTAGGAGCCAATGCCATTCCCTTCACTTTCACCTTCCCCCAAAGTGCACCTTCCAGCGTGACACTTCAGCCAGGTCCGGACGAGGCTGGTGAACCCTGCGGGGTCAGCTACTGCATCAAGGTCTACTCCGGGGAAAGCGAGACCGACGTCACCCACAAGAGGAGCACCGTGTCTCTGGGTATCAGGAAGATCCAGTACGCCCCTACCAAACAGGGTCGACAACCCTGTACAGTCGTGCGTAAGGATTTCTTGCTGAGTCCAGGTGAACTCGAGCTCGAGGTCACCCTGGACAAGCAGCTGTACCATCACGGCGAGAGAATAGCCGTCAACGTCTGCGTCAGGAACAACAGCAACAAGGTGGTCAAGAAGATCAAGGCTTTGGTCCAGCAGGGTATAGACGTGGTCATCTTTCAGAACGGCCAGTTCAGAACCGTCATCGACGCCGTTGAGACCCAGGATGGCTGTCCCATAAATCCTGGCTCCAGCTTGCAGAAGGTCATCTACCTCAAACCTGAACTGGAGAGTAACAAGCATCGACGTGGAATTGCTCTTGACGGTAGACTCAAAAGAGAGGACGGAGAACTGGCGTCCAGTACTCTCTTGACCTCACCGGACGTCCGTGACTCATTTGGCATTGTCGTCTCCTATGCTGTCAAGGTCAAGCTCTACCTTGGCGCATTGGCAGGCGAACTTTCGGCCGAGCTGCCCTTCATCCTGATGCATCCCAAGCCGTCGGAAAGGGTGAAGCTGATGCCCAGCGAGAGTCTGGCCATTGAGGAACTTATCCAAGAAGAAAAAGGAAACGAGGACGTGAACCTTCCGTTCGTTAAAGCTTGAAAATTTATCAGCTGACAAATTATATTTCATTAATTAACCCAATTAAATTATAGACTAGATAAAGTCCACTTGGCTGAGCCAAAATTTACATAACGAAATCAGCAGTTATTTAGCGCGTATTTTATTCTGTAATCAAGCATTACGACACTCGATTATGTAATCGTATGTAACGTATCAGCGTGGAATAAAAATAATTTTGAAAAACACGATATCGAATTACGTAATTTTGATTTTTAAAAATTCCTAATAGACACCCTATCGAAATTATACCCGTCCCACTCAATCAATTTTATAACGTGACAGTCATTTCTCCGCCTGTGACAATATAAATGGTACCGAATGAGTTATAATCGTTCAATTAAATTAAATTGAGTTTCGATCAAATTCACTTTCCAACGGTTATACCGGGATAGACATTTAATCTGAAGTACATATAGGGTCGTAAGTATCTCTCGGCTGTCCTACCATTTATTCTCTAGGGTGGCACACCTGTTATTATTTTTCTGGACTATGACGGGGTCCGTGGACACCCCACGGTCTCAATTCCGTTCATGGGAATTTTATGGGTTACAATGACACGGGAAAATATGAAAAAAAGTCAATGACGCTCACCGTTCCTTTTTTATTGTTAGCACGTTGTATACCTGTTTCCGTTACTCTATCCTACTCACACCTTACCAGGTGTATCTATATGTCTTTCTTTTCAGAATCTTCCCATCGTGTCAACTTCTCTGCGTGACCTGAAATACTTGGGCGAAGCAGGTTTCGAGAAGAAAAGTCTTCAGAGTCTACCCTATGTGAGTCAGAACACGTCAAACCGGACGAAATCGACGAAAAATTTTCATCGATCCTTTCGATTATTGTGAATTTTTTTAACGGATTCTATGGGTGAAATAAATTCATCAATTTTTTGTTTTTTTTATTTACAATATTTCAAACGTTATTCCAAGTTGAAAATTTCCCAAAATGCCAAAAACCGCCACACACGCTCTCCTTCAAATATCCATATCGTAGGTTTTATTTGTCTGATCAATTTGTCCCTGGGCTCATTCGAAAGAACGGGAATTGGGCTTCCATTTCATGCTGCTACATATTTTATTATAGCAACGATTGAAGATTTTTTAATTAATTTTCAAACACGATTTTCATCACCAAAACCGCGCTGTAAAATTCAAAAAAAAATACGAGTGTATTCCTTGATACATTTTCTATAAGATAGGTGAGTTTCAAGTTTTCTAATTCAAGATCTAATCGAATTTTATGATTATTTTATATCAAATGCATTTTGCGTAATAAAGGTCTAATTTTTTTTAACGAAACGTATATATGGATATTAAGGTATTTAACAGGCTTAGCTGCTTTTACAACGGATATATAGGGTGGTCGTGAATTTTTTGATTACGATTAAGACACGTTGAAAAATAGACACAACATTTATTTTTGATATGAGATACGTAAGTCATTTTGATTTTGAGTACAGTTGCGTTATCCTGACTTTTCCAAGGGCTACTTGCATTTTGATCCACGTGCTAATTGTCTTTTTCATTTTTGATTTGCTCATTTCACTCGTATCTCCAGCACTGACTATGACTGTACTGCCGGTAAGGGGAACAAACGCGAACTCAAAGCGAAGCAGTTTCCCATCCTGCTTATTCCTTGAATTGGATGGATGCTGATCAAAGCACAAGATCAGTAGTGATTTTACAGATGATTCGTGCCCGTTGAGTCATCACGTCTGTATCTGGAAAGTTTGTTCCGGTTTGCCTGGAGACTTGGGCCTCTATGATTGTAATTAATGTGTCGATTAGATTTCAAAGGAGTGCAATTAATTGTTACGTCATTTTTATCTTTCATCAATTTTACGGATTATTTTTTTAATCGCCTTTATACTTATCTTAATCAGGACAAAATACGTTATCAGCTTTTGACTTCTCATACAGGATCTTTATATATTTAATATTGCTTGATCCGATCATTATCATTGTTTTTAGAGCACGTGCAAAATGTTACTCGATAGATCCTTGATCTTTTGCTTTGTATGTCTGTAATAAAAAAAATCAACTACTTCTCGATCCCTAGATGAGGAAGTGATGAATTTTGAATGGACCGGAGCAATCCTTCGTTTCGAGTATTGTTCTTGACTTCCGGTTCCTTGAACTTCCGGGTGGGAGGAGTCGTTGTGTGTGAAATAGTTGGAAAATAAAAAATTCACCAAAACTGACGTATAAGAATAAATTGATAAGGCAAGATTAGAGTCTGAAAAATATTTTTTAATCCAATTTATCGATTCGATGATAATTTTCCTTGGAGACGGGTAATTAATTACTCTCGTAATTACTAAGAAATTATTAATGACGACGTAACCACGTTGTGAAAATCCCCCATTGGGAATGCTACGCAGAGAAATGAGAAATCGTTATCGAGATACAAAGCGAGAACAAATGAATCTCGACTGAGTGACGCGTTTATATAGACTCAAGTAGGTGACGTAACTGTACACAAGAATCGCGCGATAATTATTGTTAGAAACGCATCTGGCCTTACTAATAGCAAAGAAATTTTTTTTGTTTCCAATTATCGACAATCGCGTTAGTTTCATTTGATTTGTATGGATTACGTTAGCGATTTTTTATCGGGACATTGAGAGGTCGATATCTGCAGATACTTATCAATGTTGTATATACATATATAGTTGATATGTATATATCAACGTTACAATTTGGCTGGCGTATAATGGTACTTCCGGTTGATAAAAAAAATCAGGGTCTACAAAAGTAACCCGTTCCATATTGATTATCTGAATTTTATAGGTGTATTATGAATTGATTTAAAAAATTAAAAAATGACACGAATTGTTAATTCAGTGTCGTAATTCAATTTTTTTAAAGTTTATTTCAAAATTTCTGAAATGTAGTAAGCTTACTTTATCGAGTGTCACGTGGCCTGTGCTAACCATTGTTACTGCCTATATGGGAGATCGCATTAGCCACTTTCGATACAGTTTCCAAGTGAGCGGCGTGAGTCACGAGTCTTTGGCCATGACAATACTTGAGGCCAGTGGATAGGAGTTACTTCGAATGCAGTATATATTTTTCGTGAGTTAAGGTGCGCCGAATACTAATTTTTTTTTTTTCATTATGGTACTTGATTTCATTGGACTCTCTCCTGCGGTTTAATTGTATTTAATCAATTTTTTTATACAACACCGGAGCCCGGTATTGCGAAAAGTAATTGAGAACCATTCGGTTTTATTGTGAAAATCTCATTAAATTTTGCCGACGTAAATTATGGCTTTGGAAGACATTTAAATTTTTGTTTTATATTTGGTTGATTTATATAAAAAAATTTTGTAAATTCCTTGATAATGTTCTTAGGTTCCAAGACGTCCCTGAACATTTTTTTGCAAATCAATATAATTCTTTGCCGTTTAATTCAAGGAGCCAAAACTCAAATCGTACTGAATTTCTCTACTTGAAATTGCAACGCTTATGAACAAAGCGGTCATGGTTAACCTTGCACCATAAATCTGACTGTATAAACCGTTATTAGAAACTTGTGGAATGGTGGGTAGATTCGGAATTGCTCGATAATTCAAATTAAACATTCTTTACGATCCATTCATTTTTAATTAGCTAAAAAGAACCAAGCACGAGGTTATACACTGATTAAAATTACAGATTACCTAACGAGGGTTACCGCCATCAGTGGGAGGATCAGTAGAATTTGGAGATTTCTTTTTTAGAACATACCATATTTCTTGTAGCTTATAACATGGGTAAAGTTTGAAATATTATTTTTAATACACGTCGTCGCGAGATAAGATTTTTATTTTTGGATAATTCATGTAAATGTCTCATTCATTTTTTGACGTTTTGAGTACAATTATTTTTTTGAGGTTTCACTTTATATTTGGTAGTACCGATTCGATTCGTGTGTCACAGTTTCTTATATTCAAGTTAGTTTATACATACAAATTGAAAAAATAATTGGTTATCGTACGTTACTATGCATCGTTGCTCGTGGTTTATGAGGCGTGTAAACACGCTGATTATTTTGTATCGGTGGTCAACAATTTATCGTAACGGTAGTACTGAAAGGCAGTGGGCTTGTTTTATAAAGATTGTGCGTGACGTATATAATCGATTGTAGAAAAAATTGTAACGAGTATTATAAAATATTGTGACCATATTAATTATGTTAACGATCAATTTTAAGCATCAATTGATATCTAAGCTTGATTTTACATTCAGTTTATTAAAGTGAAACATTGTTCCGTTCGTCAGTTGTCAGATTATTTAATTTCGTTTCTAATTCAGTCTCAATAATTTTGCTATTACTGATACACGGTAGTGGGTTTCTTATCGTATGAGCCTACCGTTACCTACATTTTTATCTTTTGACGCTGTTTTACCGGCTGTCATTCTTTATCAGTATTTTCTTGCATCGGGTGTGCTACTGTGCATTGCATTACATTTGACGACTGTAACAAAATTGACAATCGGAAACCCTGATAACCAATCTTTCATCGTTGAATCTTCGTCGCAGCAAGTAAAACAAGCTAGAACTCTACTATACCGATGAAACAGTGCACGATCTTACCGACAGACAGTAATACAATAGTTTTCAGTTTATCGTGTGCACATAACAGCCTACTTTCGTTGACCGGAGGTAAATGAAATAGATATTTTACGCTTTCCGTTAGTTCAGCAGCGACTAAACACAGTTTTTCGGTTTAACAAAGTAATTCCTTCGTCAACCCACAGGTAGCAGCACTCTCGATAACCTGTAATACTGTCAGTTTTACACGGCACGAAATACACGGAAATATCTAGTGTAATTATCTACGATTAACGCTAAGAGCAATATAATCAGTTTTCTAAATTGGTGAGTTTTATAAATGTATTTGAGATCTGACACAGTGTATATATTTTTACTTATTCGTGAGAGGACAAAATCATGTCGCGCTCAAAGTAAAATTTTCGAGCGAGACTGGCATGAATGATAAAACTCCAGTTCAATGATATCTTATCAGTTTGTATCCTACTCTTATCTGAAACCGTCGATGCGTGATACGGCAGGAACAACATGTGACAGGGATAGCATAGTCAGGACGATAATTTTCCATACTTCCTTAAAATTATGTAAAACTTACCGACAGTAAGTACCTACGTAAAAGCATACCCAAAAAGCTACCTTGACAAACGGGCTAGAGAGCTCTGCGAGGTTATGTTAAATTTTCCCGTAGGCAAAAAATTAAGACTGCGCTATCATTATATTCATAAACACTACGAAGTGCTCACTTAAGTAATTATTCAATCGTCTTTCGCATTAAGAAAGAATCCCACGTGTGTTTCGTTGTAATCGTCGCTCGTGTCACTTTATATAAAATTACAGGATGTTCACACGTCTTGTTTGTCGGAGCATTTAACTCGTTGGGCAAAAGCCGGCAGGAGTTAAGTGTACGAAATTTGTCGTGAGGTCAAATATTTAAGAGAAATAGTTCAACGTGCCAAAAGACGAATTCAGTATTGTCTCTGACGTGTCGTTATTTTCTACTGGGTGACGAGAAAAAAAATGCGGGAACGATACCGCGGACTTCGATATGTGGAAGTAAATAGGTACGGAACCTGGTGGCTAAGAAACGTTGACGTATAGTAGCGACGTGACGGGCCTGCGAACTACGGCGTCAAACGTACTATGGAATTTCGCATTACCTTGCGCTTTTTCCAGCCGATTCCAATTTCAGCCTCGGTTCTTCATAGGGCTGAAGCATTCGTCCTCTACCCTCAGACTGTACACGTGCGCTTTCCAGAACGTGCGCGGATCCTCTGAAGACCCTAATATTACCAACATATGTTGAAGTATTCAAAATAGGAAAAAAGATATATATATAAGAAATCATGAACGTTGAAATTTTCCAAATATATATACAATATAAAATTTCCAGCAAGTTATCTTATGTGGGATACCATAATATGAAATTTATTGACAGACGAGTGTATTTTGATTTATTTGGAGAATTTCAAACTAAAAATTTTAACTGTAAATTTACATACATATATTATTTAATCACATATGCGATATTAAGAGTCACACCCAGAAAACTTTTCTAATCAGTTTAAGCTGAGAAGAGTTTCGAAATTTGATAATACCCGCGCGATCGACATTAAGTCGCTGCTATCAGCTGTCTAGTATAACGTTCGTATCTTTGCACGTTATCTCCAAGATAATGAAAAACCAGGCGCGACCTAGAGCACCGAGTCGTGTGCTGTTTACCATAGAGCACAGGTGTTGGATAGGTGAGTCCGTGAAGTTGTCCCAAAATAGAGTTTGTGAGTGTCGTTCGAGTTTATTGAAATTCAAAAATAAAATTACTGAACTTTAATTTTTCTCAGGTGCAGTTTGTTTCCTCGGCAAGGACTATAAAAAGTATCAAGAAAGTCTCGTAAAAGTCGAGCTCGGTTCCATCAAAAAAATCAGGGATTACCAAAGAGGATCAAAGAGCAATGTCATTTCGCGTGCTACCTGAGGATCTTAAGTCAGTTGCCAAGTCGGAGCTTAACGAGGACGAAACTCTTTTGGGACAGGATGTGGATCATATTTTGGATTGGTTTAAAAAACAGCCACACATTAACGCAAGGAAGGATCCACAATGGCTGGTAGGTTTCTTGCGTGGCTGTAAGCACAGTCTGGAGAGGACGAAGGAGAAGATAGATACTTATTACACGATAAGGACACACTTGCCTGAATTGTTTGCCGATCGAGATCCAAAGTCATCGAGAATTCAAGAGATTCTTGATCTGGGGTACGTACCATTGAAGTAACATATGTGAACGCACCTTTATTACTTTCGTTTCTTAATGTGCCCCGCCTGTGATCCATCAGCACTTATCTGCCGTTGCCGGGGACAGAGAAGCCAGACAGCCCACGGATTGTGTTAATTCGAGGCGCCGTCTATGACCCGAACAAATATACATTTTTGGAAATTTTTACTGTCAATTTCATGATAATGGATCTACTGCTGTTGGAGGACGATCGGTTAGCGATTTAATTATTTATATTATTTTTAAATGTGTCTATGATTACGGTACCGATATACCTGCTATTTTTATTTTTTATCTTATTCATCCAAGGCTAAATGTCGCGGGTCAGGATACCTTGCTGGACCTAACCGGAGGTGGAGTGGAGCACGTGTCGCAATTTTCGCCAACCATCGTCAAAAAAGTCGTCACGTGCTTTCAGGTGGAATTGAATTTTATAACGGATGGTTTGATGGAGGGTCTATGAATGATGATGATCTTTTTTTTACAGGATGCTTATCCTATCAGGACCAAGAGCTTACACTTTATTAATTCACCGACGACCTTCGACCTGATCATTTCCATCTTTAAGAGATTCATGAAGGATAAGCTGAGGCAAAGGGTAAATTTCTTATCATTGTCATAGATACGTTTGATCATACCCAGTCATTCTTGTGCTGTAATTTTTTTTTATATTTAATACTGCCTTTTTTGACTCAGGCATATTAATTCTAATGTTTCTTATCTAATTGATTGAAGATTTTTGAATTTATCAGTAAGGTCTGTCACGGCAAATTATTTAAAAATAATTCATTGTTTCAGATCAAAGTTCACAATCCTACTGATAAAGTTTATGATTACATACCTAAGCAAGTATTACCGTCTGATTATGGTGGTGAGGGACCATCTATTGCAAAATTGACCAGTAAGTATCGATTGAGACTGATAATTGTATCAGTAAAAACGATTGGTCTTCACAGTACAGATTTATAGGCAGCCAATGAGTATATTATTTTCTGATATCCATACCACTCTTTTAGGTCACTGGAAACAGAAGGTACTGGACAACCGTGAATTCTTCCTGGAGGACGCGAAATTCGGTGTAACGGAATCAAAGAGGCCAGGAAAGCCCATTTCCGGTGCCGATCTCTTTGGAGTAGAAGGCAGCTTCAAGCAGCTCAGCATTGATTAAATCCCAGCTCTCTGACCAAAGAGAGAAAAAAACGTTCCTGCGATTCGCCATTTTTAATATCTCTAGTATTAGACATCAGCTTGGTCAAAACAACAGACTGATTGGCCCCTGAGATTCTTGTACCAAAATAAAAAAGATAGTCATCCAAGCCAAAAAAACGTTACAAGAACAATTCTTAAATATTACCATGAGATCTGGAAACGCTGCTATTGGACATAGAAAGCAGCCTTTACCCAGGATGCTACAGTTTGAACACACGTGTCTGTAATGTCTCGTCAGAGGTCGCTTGTATTATGCTTCCAATAGGCCAATACGTGCCAGTATATAAATATCCATGGAAATGATAAGAAAATCTAGAAAATCCCATGAGATCCAGTCCTGGAGTCTGCCAAGTGGAGGAAAGAGATATTTGGATACATAAAGAGGTCGGAAAGAGATCAAGCGTGGCCGTGACCAGATAAAACAATATACATATATGTATACATATTATACTAGGTGGTCCATGTCAAAAGGAGGGATTGCAGACACAGTATACTACGTACATACTAGTTACACACCACACAAAGCAGTAGGTTGCGCCAAGGTGGAGACAAGGGATGGAAGGATCGGAGAGTAGGTGAGACTTGTCTTCGGTAAGACATTATTAAGGACGTGCCTGGAATAGCAGGCTGGGTAATTACATTATCATCCGACAGACAACCCAAGTCCCGAGCACCGACGTCGGATAGACCATCCACCCCTTTGGGCGTCCAACGCACCCTTCAGAATAGGAATACGTGTTCGATCGTAATGCGATAATACACGTGTGGATGAGGGTTGATCGTTCGCATTTCTTCGACTTTTTATTCCCTTCGTTCGGAAATTTTTATATCGTCCTACCCCTGCCAGGAAGGAGTCCTTGAGGGGCGGTGTGTTTTTGAGAAATATTTTGTACCGTAAAAAAATATTTGTTTCCTTTGTCATTGTAGGGAAAATAATTTTTGGAGCAGGATTGTTTTTTTAAATTTAAATAGATTTAAAAAAAGGGGGGCGGAAAGACATAGCTTGTCAGCCATGATGAAGGTAGGCGTTTAAATTACCTCAGCCCTTTCTTCAAGGGTTGTATCTACGTGCGAGATCTGCCCCAATGCGAATTTCGCACGTTTCGGGAGCAGGGCGTCGCGACGCTTGTATCCAGATGTACGCCGATGTATGCGTTGGTGTATATGCAAATTATCCAGCGTCCCTGCACACGTGCTAACATCCGTCGATGCTATCTCGATTCTCTCATCCAGCTCGAAACCCATTGGGGAACGCGGGCTAGGGAATAATTTGAATAAGAAAAGTTTCGTCTGATTTTCGTCGCGCTTAGAGACCTATGGATTCCCAGAGAATCAGAGTGGAATGGGCGAGGTAGCCTGAAAATTGGAGTTTTACGGATATCCGTTAAGATCTTCGCAAATGCGTTTCCAGAGTTGCGTCATTATCTTTTTTTCCTTTTTTTGCCCCTATCTTGTTATCCGTGAAAAATTTCAGTCTATTTTTCGTTCTTCAGCAGATATATATATATATATGATCTTTGCAAGAATCGTCATTCTTTCAACCCAAACCGAACCAGTACCCATCGTCATGTACCAATTTTTTATTTCTGTTTAAATGAAACCGATTGATACGCATCGATGACCCAGTGTATCCAGGTCACGGCCCCACGCATGAATTCCAAAAAAAGATTTGAATTCTCAAAAAAAAAGATTAATCATCTCCTTTGAAAATTCCTCTTCAATCTTTAATCAATTTTCATGCAAATCCTGAATTCGTCTTACGAGTCCCACGTTAATTTTTCATAGACCTGTACACCAGAACCAACAAAATATTAAAGTGGAACAGCATAGAAATTTGTAGGCTATATAATTTGGACAAAAATTCGTAGCGCGACGACATAAATATTCTCTAAATTATTTAAGCCATGAACCGATCTCTCTTCGCCTGTACTTTGCGGCCTATACGCTACAGTGCGGTACACTACGGTACAGTACAGTATGGCATACTATAGACGGTGTATGGTTAAGTTAAGAACCCTCGTACGTACTTTTCGTTCCGTTTGATTTCTCTCAGGGACTATAACGGCCGCCGCCCCCTAACCCGGACCACTAGCCTAACCTAACCATCCAGTTACGTTTTTATTCTGCTAGTTGGCTCGCTGCCTACAACTGCCTACCTTTCTGCCCTCATGACTTACCAATGAAGCCGTTTCGCCAGTGGTATATACAGTACAGATATATCTACCCTGCAAGGACACGTTATAGGAACCGGCTTGTATGGAAGCGTGCATGATGAATTTTGCAAAAAAAAATTAAAAATGGATCGTATTATTTTTTTTAATACTTTTGTCGTCGACTGTCATTTTTCTATTTGGTTAACGGGTCTTGGTCGTTAAAGGGATAATTTACTATTTTATTCGTACTGCTCGTACCTGCCGTTCGATCTCTCTTGAAAGTATGACGATCGACTAATGGCAATTGCTGCTAATCGGTAGAAAACGTTCGTATTCGAGGTCGTTCCAGAGGTCTGGCGTTCACGGAGTCAACGCGTCACTGTAATACAATTTAACGAGCGGTGGCTTTCGCGAGAATTATTTTCTTCCTTATTGGACGGAAGTACTTGGAGATCTTTTTATCACGATTCCGTGATTCCGCGATTCGATACCTTGTTAGGCACCGTTCATAGACGATTGCAGGTTAAGTTGACCGTGGCGATAATTTCTGTATGTTAAAAATAATAAATCAATCATGTTATCTTGTCGATCAGACGTCATAAGGATTACGAAATATTATCACCGAGATGATGGGTAGAAAAAATTTTTTTTTCGTCAGTCGCGAAGCGAATGGTATGCAAGGAGAACCTGATGGACAATAGGCGAAATTATGAAATAAAGTGGATGACCTTGATGCTTACATATATAATAGAAACAGGTTTTCATATATCGATTATATCGATCAGACCCAATTCCGCAGTAACGGCCATTTTAAATGGCAAAATTCTTGTGGCAAGTATATTCTAACGAGACTTCGCGTCGTCGTTACGTTGAAACTACGTATTCTTGTCTGGTCGATTATTAACGGGAAAGATGGCGCCACCCTAATCCTCTTCAGCTTACAATTAATTTGCCCAGAGGGAAGCACCGGCAACTTGCTAGTTTTACCTATGGCCTTGTAAACCAGCCTTGATCTTGTGTTGTAATTTTCGCCGCTTCTGCCATCCACCATTCTACGCAGGATCTCATTTACTTAATTTAATTCATCACTCAGGATCGTTAATGCGCTTGTCTGTAAGATTATTTCCTTATTGCATATTCAATGCCGAGTGATATATTACGTATATACGTGGATATGTGTATTGATACTATATAATTAATAATTATTTATTTGTCAATACGTTATCGTAAAGTTATGTAGGGTAGTGTGTACCTATGTCGAAATTTTATTATTATGCTAAATATATTTTAATTTTTTTAATATTTTTATATATATAACTTCACACCATACACTTCTAATAGACTATATGGAACTTTAATGTTGGTAATGCTCCTATGGTAACTGTTTACCGACCGAGTAACACATGAGATTTAGGAAGCATAAATTAGCTTGCTTATTGGACGAATACTGAGAAATTCTCAGAGAAAAACATACAGTTGACATATTGGGGCACACCTCGAACTCTATATATATGTACGATAGGAATGTATATACCGTGTGAGATGTTTGAAGGAAGTTAAATTTCTTGTTTTTTTGACTCTGTGTTTCTAGGAAATCCCCATGTTATTTGGGCCGCTTTGTAATTTACGTATTTCACATTTTTATGCGACGCACGCGCGATTCACGTGCTTCAAGTAAAGACACCTTGTATGAATATTTCGCGTTAGGACGAATAGACTATTTTTGTCTAAGCTGGTAAAATTTTTCAAATCATTCGTTTCTCAGCCACATTGAATTTGCATGTTTTAATGCTTGTCGACGTAGCACAATTCAAAATGAAAAATTACTCTAGTTGACCAGCCATTTCTTTAAATTCCTGTCAATGGCCACGTGATCAGATTGCGGTAAAATTAGCCACGTGAAATGTACGGGGTGTCAAAAAAAGCTTGACAAATTTCAATTTTTCTCTGTACCCATGTGAACATTTTTTTTCCATGTTTTGCTCTTTTTATTTACTATTTTAATTTGCACTGCAATGTTTTGTTACGCTCGATTGTCAATAATTCGTGTAATTACATCAACAACATATTTTTAACTATACGTACAAATGAATTATTGTCCTGTGTTCGTGGGTAAACGAACATTCTGTTTTTACCGCCAGCATATGTTTTCTATTTATAACACGATTGCCGCTCAATAAATAATATAAATTTTATTAATGTGCATATCTACGATTAACGTTACTGATATATATCTCTTATCGTTTACAGGTTAAAAAAACGTGTGGACATGACAAAATATCTTTTGACGTTACGCACGGGGCACGAGGACGCGTCCTGCTGTTGATCAAAGATATTTTCAACGTATGCGAAACGCCGAACGTTACGCAAATATTTTGCAAATTTTCGTCAACACGGCACAACGCTACCCCGAAATCGCAAAATCACGTGGTCGTATTTGGACGACGTGCTAACCTAAAAAATAAAAGTGCAGAAAGGATATCGCAAGTAAAATGTAATTGTACGTGCAATAATAATTCGCACAATTACGCAACGACGACCGTCACGGTTGAAAATGACGAAAAACTTTGTCTGAATCGTATCGTGCAGATCGAATTGATTTTATTCGTATTGAACGATACTATGGTCCATATGTGTATTTATCTATTCAAGTAGTGTATATATATATATATATATATATATATATATATATATAAACATGTTATATCATTCTGAGAACGTACGTGCGTCGTCAAAACGCTAATTCAGTTTTGGTAAGTGTCTGGGACTCACCGAGAGCTTCGAACCGATCTCTCCTGAATTCTGTAGGAGTTTGCAATTACCAGTTTCCGGATAGTCTGATCTTCTCCCATGGGTAGCAGCATCTTCCTCTGGACCAAGTAGAAACTCCCGTTTCGTGAATATACCGCGAAGGTATATAAACTTGTATTTGCGAATTAAGGCAGTCTCCATTGCAGCGACAAACGTGACTGTCGCTTCGACCCGATCGTACTGGGTTGTTAATTAAACATTTTTAAAATCACGTACAAATATTTACCGTACACTCGTTAAATCATAATCGACGAGTGACCCATTTTGTGAAAAAGATCCTTGCGGCTAAAAGCGTTCACCAGGCTGTAACGAATTTATTAATTAACCTTGGGGCGTATATATATACATATATATACACTGTGGAATTTCTTTTGAAAGTCATTTATAAAATGCTACAGTCACTTCAGGTACTGCTGTATACATATGTGTGTGTTGTAAATAAAAAACAATTATATAGTTTTACGGTTACAATTGATTTCTTTTCTTTTTTTAGATTATTAAATTCCATCACGGTCAATCACTTTTCTGCGAAAATTTCGCAACGGTTTATTGACATAATCTTACTCTATGCAAAATTGTTCAATGGCGCGTAAAATAATGGCGACTCGAAGTACAGTAAAATTGTTTGACAGAAGAAAAAGCACGTGCTGTACGGTAAACAAAAATAGAAATGAAACGTGCGCGAATGATATTTTGGGTCTTTCATGTAAACTGGTAATAGGAATGACAGTGGACTAGTGACTGGGGGCTGTGCGATATTTTCTCTCGATTGTCCAGCGACGTTATCGCGTAACTGCGAACACGCCTTAAGTGGTGTATAATGGTTACCTTTTTTTTTCACTTTTCAATTTACGTCTAGGTGTAAACGTACTTTCACTTTTCTTTTCATTTTACATGATTCGCCTGTCTTTTTTTTTTAGTAATAAAAATTCGTCTGTGGTTATTATTCTTTCTGGTCCATTTTCTAGTCGACGTCTTGTTTTCTTTTGGACCAGTTAACCAGATGGGCGCACAATCCTTTCTCTGCGTACAGCTGCACCCTTAATTGAGGTGGATGCTTCGCAGTTGTATACATTTTCACGAGGATTCCCCGTAAGAGACGTTCGTAATTCCCATCGAGCGACAAAGTCGCTCGACACACTTTTAATTAAGATTGCGACCGTCGCCGAAGCTGAACCGAGCTTCAGGCTCGAGATTGTAATTGAGTCTGAGCTTTGGGTCGTCCGATATTTATTTTCTAGCCGAAGAGGGCACGATATGCTGAAAATGATTTTAGTAATTATGAAAAAAAAATTGATTCAAAACAAGAATAGGCAGAGCGAGATGGATTATTAATTGGAGTAATTAATTTTTTATGCTCACCGCGAGAAATGAGATCTTAATTGTCACTTACGCATTACGTGAACAAGGAACATGTTTTTGTTTAGTATAATTTGAATATCTTGCTTCATAGTAGTAAATTAATAAGAGCGATAATTTACTGTCTTCTGAGAATTTTCTGGCTCTTCTCGCACTTGTAATTTCAGTTTTATAATTAAATATCTGCACAAATGTGAATTATCGTTATTCCGAATAATTGATCTTTTAATAGAAAATTATTTAATGCCGTTTCAAGTTTTATGTATTTGGGGTAATAAAGTGTAACGGTAACAATATCTTGGTACGAAATTACGCGAAACGGGTTATTTTATAATTACCATTCCAGTGGCCACCTTCCGTATAATTTTTCAAAATTCGAATATAAACTTTTTAATACATTACCTGTCAATTCATTATTCATTATAACACGTTTAGGTCCATTCGCAAGTCTATTATATTATCTCACGTGATAACGAAGATTACGTCGTAATTGTATCAAGAGAAGCGTCTTGCATCTTAGCGAACAAATGAAGAATACCGAATAATCCTTTAAAAGGAATATGACTTCTCCGAAAATCTGACAGGTGCGAATGATCTAACAATATCGGAGAATTAAAAAAGAATGAAAAAAATCACATTCCAATCTTACTCAATCTCAATTTCCACACGCAATTGCGATCAGACAAAAAATTTCCCTATCCATTCGCTTCAGAAATCCATTTGTTACGTTTCCAGCAGTGGCAAATGATTCATCATGCTCTTGCTGTATGTTGCTCGCGTTACATAATCACTTTGCATGGACAATAGGAACTGTCCTATTCGACATGGCCAGTACTATTGTTAACGATACTCAATGATAATCATCATGTACATCAAATGATATAGTGAGACGAGCATTTGGTACGTGTATATTTTGTGTATACATATGTATAAAAATAAGAAGGCATATTCCCCCTTCACTCCCTTCACGGAAAAGAGGCAGATGATATCGATAGATCGATCTACTGTCGTAACGCGCTACTGTTTAATGATTATCAAAAAGCTAATTAATATTTCTAACCACCGGTTGCTATGGAAACAACTGGTTGCTATGGCCATGAATTCTTGAAATATAGGTCTCACACTTTTCCGGCTGAGTTTTCCGGATTTTTCTTCACGTACGTACCGTGGGATGGCCGTGACGAACACAACAAAACATTCCCCAAACTAATCGGACGCTCTGTTCTCTAGTTATGGTATTACAAACACATTCTTTTATATATATAGATACAGTGAAAGCGCGAAATACAAAATGACTGATTCGTTGCCATTATGTTTTCATTGGCACATTTTGACAGACACGCATTTTGCTTAATCGTTGATTCCTTTTGCTTCTAAAACTACAACAAAAGATTCCCCAAACTTATCGGACGCTCCGTTCTCGAGTTATGGTATTACAAATACATTCTTTTATATATATAGATACAGTGAAAGCGCGAAATACAAAATGACTGATTCGTTGCCATTATGTTTTCATTG
>JARQTI010000421.1:402908-464380 GCA_030142655.1 Trachelus tabidus | reverse complement strand
GCATATTTTGACAGACACGCATTTTGCTTAATCGTTGATTCCTCTTGCTTCTAAAACTACAATAAAACATTCCCCAAGCAAATCGGACGCTCCGTTCTCGAGTTATGGTATTACAAACACATTCTTTTATATATATAGATACAGTGAAAGCGCGAAATACAAAATGGCTGATTCGATGCCATTATGTTTTCATTGGCATATTTTGACAGACACGCAGTTTGGTTAATCGTTAATTCCTCTTGCTTCACTTTCAGCTTCGGCACCCTCGGGCTCAATTAATTTTGGCGACTCAATCATTTCGAATTTATCGGCAGATACGAATATTTGTTGCAAAATACGTTATCATCATTGTTTATTATTATTACGAAATTACGAAAACTCGAGCGTACAATAAATATCTTTGCTTATCTGAATAATTAGTAATTCTACCTGTATTGTGCGTGGACGTTCGATTGGATGCTGAATGTATCAAGAGCGTAGGGAGTGGAATTAATCAAGGTTATGAAATCAATTGAATTACGTATATTGTCAATGAGGACTATCGTCACTGTATAGAAGCGTACAATAATCGGTATCGATCGTTGATCGATTATCGGTAGAGTATATCGAAGTAAAGAATTTTGTAGCCTAGATTTTTATCGTTTACGAAAATGAAATGGGGGTTTGGTGTAATTAGCTAATTTTATAAAAATTATACGTATTATACCCGGTATCGATAAAATTAATTGAACTTGGACCGATAGGACGGTGGAAAATTGTCTAATTGATTTTTTACTTATAACGCCAATTCCAGGTATTATGGTTCTTCTATATCTATATATACATACTGCAATCGGAAGGTTAAGCCGCGTGAGTTATCATACAGCTTCCTTTTATTTTCTTAATCGACAGCTCTCAGTCCTTCTCGGTAGCAGCGTTTTTGATTTTAATTAAAGGATAATATCTGCCAGGAAATTAATCGCTGCGTTGCACCGTCTTCGCATTGAATATCCATGTAATCGATAAAGAAAATTGAAATAAGACGGATGCGATTGGATATTATGGATATCACGTATAAATATTGAATCTGTAGATAGATCAATTTATATCTGGGAAAACGTCACTTGAAAGCCTCCCGACGCTTCTAATCGCGAATGCAGCCTCCGGCAGCCTAGACAACTGCAGAGATCGTGTCAGTAAGAAGATAACACGGGAAAATCTGGTACAATTTTGATTTAAGAAAAGGTCAGCGGATAATCCCACTAAACGGAAGCTGCGACCCTGAAGAGTGTATAGGAGGAATAGAAAATTTTCGAATAATAAAAAAAACATAAAAAAATAACAAATATAAACCAGCAATTAACCTATACCATACCATACGTATATGGTGTTAAAGTTGAAAACTGCCAAGCGCGTAAAAGCTTACGAGAGAAATATAAAGTAATTTGAGTAAAAAATTTTACCTCGTACGAAGCTTTTATCCGAAAGGAAAAAAATCGTGCTACGGTCGACTTTCAAAATCTTTCGATGTTTCAGATTATAAAAATCGTGTCGCGTACAGCGAGATACTGCGGTATCAGAAACCGTGTCTTGGATAACCAAGCCTACTTTTGTACGTTCAATAAGAAGAAGGTTAAGTCGTTAACCCTGATTCAATTTAAAGTGCGCTATTTAAAAAGCAGTATTAGCGTACGCGTGAAATTTTGTGTAGCCAAACATTTTTTTTCCAAATGGTAAAAATTCAGTTTCCACGTGTTTCCAGTGGTCCATGCGCGACTTCCGATTGTATCCTGTCCAGGTGGGTCGAGGTCTTCCGGGTGTTGTGTTCGCGCGGAGACTCAGTTGGAAAAACTGAAGCCATGATTTCTGCCGTTCGTGTCGCCGCGTTTAAAACTCTTGGGAAAAAAAAAGTATCTGTAACTAATTCGAACGAACCGAATCCGAACGCGTTACGGCCGCAGCGGAATTTCCGCTCTGTCGATCACGTACCAATCTCCGGTTCTATTTACCTTTTATGTAACGAGACAGCTTCGCCATCCGTTCGCTTTTTTACGTATTGCGTAACCCAAACGTTCACGTACGAAAATTCGTAGGATCGTACGTTGACGTTTCTAGTGCCACTGTTATTTTCTATAAAGACTGTACAGCTATATAAATTAAAAGTAATTTGTCTTGGACACGATATTGATTACTTTCTTGCACTCTGTTTTCTCGAATTCTCGTACACAATGACTATAGTAATATTCACGATACTTCCGCAGTCATCGTGAAACTGCTGATCGTTATTCTTATCGTTCAGGTAAAATCTGGTTATGTCACGAAATTTTAATACCGTACACATTACTCGGGTACTGTTACTCCGAAACTAATTATTATTGGACTTCTTAATTAGGCGGGTGACGAACTTCCTTTGTGTTTATGTCTTCATGGTTCGTTACACGTCACATTAGAAATGTCAGTTAATTTTTTTATGACGGAAAAACAACATTTTTTATATTCGAAAATTTGTCCAATATTTGCGATTAGTCAAAGAAAAACAATTTCTTACGTAAAGAATTATTAAAATTCACTGAGAGATTACAGCTCGTACTTTTACCATGGGCGATAAACAGGATTACAGAATTTCGTTGTATTTGAAGAAAAGATAATAAAAAAAAGTCTACGAGAATTTTGGTTCAATCAGTAATCAAACAATTTGATCGAATAGCGTATTTCAGTGTCCAAGTAGGCTCGTCAAATTTTCGGTCGTTAATAAACGATTGATTGTCCATAAATGTATATATGCCTGTATACATATATATACACACTCCGGTCATAGGTATGTGGATCGGTCACGTATAGCTCGTAAAAAGTCTTACCCTGTCGGTGACACCCTACGATTTCTCTAGAGTTTCTGATACCTTATGGAAACAAAACGTGGTTGAGTAGCGGCAATCACGGATTTATACATCGGCCATTTTGATATTCAATACCTATAGGTAATATCAGGCGATTCAGTAAAATATATGACGATAAGGATCGTATCCCAAAGTATTTTCAGACTGAGCTTGTGCAAACCCTTATTCGACATTAATAAAACGACGCCGGACCTGTTAGCAGTGATAAGAGCTGATAATAAAAAAATTGAAAGGTATCGCTATCTCTGTGGATATTTAACTGGAACAATTAGTCTCTGTATCGATTTCGGTGGTGCAAAAAATTTACGACATACCAAACTGTCGGTAGGTGAAAATAAATCATTCAACGTAGCCGGATCGTACTCGGGTCCCAAAAGCTCTTTGCGAGTCCCACGTATGTCTGAGATGGCATCGACCTTGGAGACTCGTAAAGAGAGAAAAGGAAATGGCTGGGCATTAATTTCCTAAAAAGCATCTACCGTCTCTCTCATTAAATGATTTACTCTGGTCATAAACCGCGTACGATCACCGTAAACGTCTTATATCGTCCACCACACGTACGTCAGCGCATCTAACCATTCGCGCATCTAAACGTCCGTCCTTCGAAACCTTACGTCAGTTCGACGTTTTTCGTCGCAAAAAGCTCGAGTCACGTATATACGGAGCTTCGAATAAATGAAACATACGACAATCGAACAGGTAGGCGTAGACGGATGCCGTCGGGTCTTGGGTGAGGAGGCGAGGTGGCGAGGGAGGCCTTGGGAGCTTGCGACGGAGCGTAGCAGCCAATAGCAGCCGCAAGCTCGACCCGGCTGGCCAATCAGCTGCGAGCCGTTGATGACGTGACGTTTTGGGGGCGGAGTCAGAAGTCACTTGTGAGGGAGTTGGACACGCCCCTAATCGTTCGTCAACCGTCGGAGCTTGCAAGCTCGCAAATCCCCGTAGATGCGCGTCCGCGTGCACCGACGCCTAGAGACGCGATTACAGACGCCTCTAGACGCTGATGCAGCTTCGATTTATAATACAGAGACGCACGACATTGAAATGACAATTCAATCGAAGCGCATTGAGTGTGCTTGCGAGCTTAACGCCAGTGACGTCATATACCGTGGCATGGCTTATGGTGCTAAATTATATATGATATATATATATAATATATATTGTATTTTTTACGTGCATAAAATATTTTTTTTGTTTTTAAAATCATTAAACCGGATGGATCTTGATGCGATGATGATCATTTATACTTTCAGAACAATCAATCAATTGGTTCCGTTGACCAGTTACTAGAAACGTAAGCCCGCATTCCTGGAGGGAAAAAAACGAAGCTCTTTTTTTTTATCTATGTATATATACTACGTTATGGAAACAACATACCAGTTCCTGGTAATATATGTTGGATTTGCTCATTATGCTTGAGGTGATCGTAGCCAATGACGTTGGTATTGCAAATCGAGTAAATTAATAGTTCGATGATCCGGGTAATCAAGATGATTTCGGTGCATGCGTGTTACGTTATGATATTCAGGACACGTTCTTTCTCTCTGGCTGGTCATACTGGCCGATCGATAACAACTTGCCATTCGGGACGAGCGTCGATCAGAACTTCCGGTTTGCGCGTTTTCAGATTGTGCTGTATTTAGTGTATGTTGGCACATGTATGTATGTACTTGAAATAGTACGATTTCGGCCCTGAGCAATTTTATGTGTTCGAAAATTGCGTCATCGTCAACGTACCTCGTGACGTCAACAGGAGCGTTTTCACTTTCGTTTTCATTGCACATTCTATGGCGACGCTGAAATTATGCCGTTTACGACGTTTTTGCACTCCACGTTGAGAAGCTGACCTTAAAGATTCCAAGGACATCGCGATAAGCGTAAAGTACGTGGATAATAAGTTCAGTAAGGTCTGTTTTCATTGGAGCGAAAAAATAAAATATTTGCCAAACCAAACCGTATTGAAAATATAATTTTTTTTATTTGACAATTTTTTAGCGAGGGAAGGGGGGGAACGTGTCCCCTTTTCCTCGAAATCTATAAATTTTTTTCACATACCTTCAATATCTACTGCTGGCTGGCAGTATGAATTTTGCTAATATCCCGTATAAGAAGAAACAGCGATAATTGTTAGAGTTGCTAATTATTTGCCAAACTCTTTAACGCATCTTCGCATAAGACGCAGTCGATTTGTACTAGACAGTTGTTTTCACTGGGCAGACAAGTAGCAATGAACTGGGAAACTATTTGTTAGTAGTTAATAAAAAGTGCCTATTTAATTTTTTCATATTTGGCTAGTTAGTATACATTACCCTTTTTGTTAACTCAATTTTCCTCCGTCATTATGCGATTATTCATGTACGTCACAGTAACCCGTGATTCTGACGTCATTCTTTTTATGGTTTAAATTCATGGAAAAGAAATTTGGTATTTTTTTTAATTTTGAAAATCATTCGAGAAAAAAAGACGGATAGGATAGTAATTGGCAATCGAACCCCCTTTAATACTTATCGCATGACCTTGTAATTTCCATTCGTCCTCCTGTGGTTCCTCCTCGCGCGTTTTCAACGAGCGACGAACGCCTTGATCCCGACTACTACGAATTGACATTCCGCTGCGATTTACTTGTGGTATACGACAGTATCGCTGTAACGCATTTACTTTGCGTTTAGCGTTCAACTGACCTCGACAATTACATACCAGAAATTACGTACGACATCTGCATATTCTACTGACAAGGAAACGTTGCTGATAATAATAATCCAAAATAGTATTTGCCCAGAAAAAAAAAATTCAAATCGATCACGCTCCAAATTTTCTGATACCGAATACAATAAGAACGCATTTGCTTGTGCGAAAGTGAATAAATTTTCAAGTATCTTGTTGGGTACCAGGAGAAAGTTATCACGCCAGTTTGCACTATCCAATGCAAAAACTAACGTCCCGTTTAACGATTGCATAGAATATAAAAGCAGACAGATAAGTACCTGAAATACAAAGCAAGTTGATTCGTTACGTAAGAATGTGTATGAAATTTTAATTTTGCTTTTTTTATTTCGTGCTATGAAAAAAAAAAATTATTCAAGCAGTCCACGTCGCACATTGCGGGTACTCCGGTAGTATCGCGTTAACGTTATGAGGCCAAACAAACCTAAATCTTCGGAGGAATACCCATTTTTTGCCCGTGCCAAAATAATTTCGAAAGAAGCATATATACACAGTACGATTGCAAAAAATTATATTTGACTATTAGAAAATCAATAAGTATTACCCGATCATCCCTAATATTAGCAATGTAAACATTGGGTCGTACGATCTCGTCTTAAAATCTCTCGTGATAATTACATCCTTTCTCTTTTCTCGTACGTTCTCTCTCCATCCTTCCGTCTCTATCTTCGTCCTTTTTTAATTTTTTTTTCTCCAGGATATTCCGGCAACCAGGGAAGAGCACGTCGTCCGAGCGTGCTTCGAGCGTAAAAGCGAAACGTCCGACTCGTCCGAGTATCGAATTTAACGACGTGACGAGATTCTTACATTTTCTCGTTTGTATTCGTGGCTTTTCCCGCGCTTAACAGACTCATTCGACTTCCGGTATATATGGTTATCATTAACGCTAGGTTGAACGATCGTGCTGGATAAGAGAAGAATAAAGAGTAAATAAATAGTAATGATCAAAGACATGCGGCGCCATCTGGACTTTTATTGTCGTAAGCCGTGTAGGTTAGGTTTGCATCGAAATGAATATTTTTGATAAATATTCGAGATAACGAGAGGCGATAAGGCGTATTTATGAAAATTTTCTTGATTAATCGCTACTCGATGTATTTTAATTCGCATACTTGACTACGGTCGTAATTCATTTAACGTATAGCACGTTAAGTGGTCAGTACTATTTTCTCTTTATACGCTACGCTGTCGAATATTATGGCGGCACAGTTTTATTTGACTAGAAATAATATTTTTACAGCCGTTATCGTGAGTGCTGACACACGTTATATTTAGAATTTTACAATAGAAAGGCCAGAGTCTTGTTCATGAATTTTTTGAGGGTTTAAAAAGAAATCTTAGATCATTTGTGTCTACGAATTTGGCAACTGTGTCATGGCTGTTGTTGTAACGTAAGTATCAATTATAGATTTCGATGTATCTATACTTGAAGTATATATATATATATTCATGAACACATCAGTCACTTACTATATGACATGTACTATGTATATATGTATAAACGTACAAACGTCCTAACGTATATTTTGATTTTACATTGGGCGACGTGCAATGGTAAAATCGTATGGTCGCTTACTTGCAGGTGCGACTTGTCCAATTCGGTATTCGACGGACGTGTCGTTGATTAAGTCGACCAGACATTTGAGTATTCCGGCCACTCGGAAGCAAAATATGGGTTCGCCCATTGACACTAGAGTCACGTGGCGGACAAGGGACGGGACTGGCTGCTCGTCACTGTAGAAACGATAGTCGGAAGTGTCGTTGAGTTGCTTCAGGATTTTCCGGCTGTCCTTAGATCCGGTTGATGGTTTTATCTACTTTGAAATTAGTAGAGATAGTGTGAATTTGTAATTTAGATGCATATCGGGATAAATAATCAGACTGATCTATTAAAAAAAATATATTACTAGAGTATATATATATAAGCTGCAGTTGAAATCAAAATGGAATTTTAATATTGCATTATTAATATTATCGGCAGACGGAACGAAGATGGAAATTTTTTTTAGTTTTTCTGTAAAAAAGACAGTTTACGTAATTATGTTTATCTTTATTGAATAAACATATTAATCGCTTAGGCTCCTCCTATTAATAGTTTGCTCTTATGAATGGAGCCAAGACTTTCCTTGGTAAAGTTTATCGTTTTTTAAAGCACATGAAAACTGTGTCAAATTAGCGATTCGCACTTGTGCTGCGTTTCTAATTAACTTTCGTAATGTCATTTCAATTTCGTTCGGACGAAACGAATTTCTGGTTTTTTTTTACACTGTTGGTACGCAACTGCGTGGTACGCTTATTCTCTGGAAATCTTTATTGAAATCTTTAGTTTATTTTTTTTCACTTTAAAGACACTTATCGCATACGTTTCATCGTCTTTGTTCCTGAAATTCTTTTTTACCTGCTTGCCGAATGACTGGATAATTTCTTTTGTTGGTATATCGCCCTGCTAAATCATTCGGCTTTCACAATTGGATTCAAACTGCAGTTAACCTTGTGAAATTTTATCCCGAGCTTCCTAGTCAAGACAAACACTTATTCGTCGAATAATTTCTTATTCATTTACGTGAATCTCAAGGAGTAACTTCACTTTCAAAAAAATATAAAAAAAAAGTCAGTGGTATTATCTCACATGGAAGTCGTCGCATTTAAATGACGTCTACCCTGTATCGTCATATCGTTTCCCTTTTATTATCTTTGAAAATACAATTGCTTAATTTCCCAACGGGGATTTACCATTGGGATATGACGAATATAAGGAAATATTGAAGATAATAACAAAAAAAAATGCACATCCGCTTGACACGTGAAACGTAGAAACACGTAAAATTCCATATCACGACATAATATCAGACACAACAAAGCTCAGTGACTTTACGAACAACTTACAAGTAACTAAGAAAAATGTCTAGAAGACATATCTGGGCTTTCGGAAAGTCCACGAAAATGGTCACTTTTGGTATCAGTCTACGTATCCTACCTGACTGTCTCCCTGATACGGATAATTATCGTTCAGAAAACAGTTAAGCGTTTCCACATTACCGAGCGACGGTTTTTTCTTTCACGTAATTATTTCGAAGAACTCATCAAAACGAACATTAGTTAACAGTAGTGCTAATCACACGTGTGAACGTATAGGAAATTTTTTTCTCGACTTACATGTCCCCCCTCCCGCGGCCCCCCCCCCCCCCCCCATTGCAAATCTTTAAGTACGTAAAACAGGATTTTTTTTCTCCACAAAACGACCACGTCACACATACTCACGCGTGTACAATAATTTCGTGACAATTAATTAACCGTTAATTAGCCTTACCTGGCTGATACACGATTTTACCTAAATTACCATGAATTCCGTAACGCCTGGAAAATTGCACGCTCTGCATCAGCACGCGTTGGGAAAGAATGTAAATCGGCGCGGATGCACTCGCGGAATCTTAAGGTTACCGGTCGCGTTCCACATTGCGAATGTTGCATAAGACTTTGCGCATTGGCTGTACACGCTGTGACGTTTATGGAATCACTTAAGAGATTTTGCGCGTTGCGACACCATATTATTTTTCGGTGAATTAACGAGGGCTAAAAAAATGTATGTACAGACGAGACAAAAAATTTCACTCCGATACACAGTACCGATTTCGTGTGGGTGAGTAAAAATATTAACTTCCCAATTAGTGCCACGTGGCTAAATAAATCATGATAACTCATTGTGTCAATCTGTCATGCCGACATATGTTCGGCGTACGAACCGTCTTGGATTCGCATAAAAATTCCATACTTACTTTTACTCCTGTTAAGCCAAAGGGTCCTGGAATGTTGGCAAGACACGCGACATCACGTTTCGTACAGTGGAATGCAGGTCTGACATAACAGCCTGTGTACTTGTGTGTATAAATATACATATGTGTACTGTGTACAAACTCCATTCAGATATAGGTATAGTATGACGATCTACCGCAATTCCCCAGCATTCAATGATGACGTAAAAATTATGCGGATTAGGATCCATCGTAGGCAATAAAAAAACAGGCTTGTACAGTCGATGCAGGAATTCCATGTAATTTTTTGACAGTTGGCAAGCAACCGAATCTCTAGGAAATTGCACGCAGTTTTTTTATAAAATAATTTACGCGATAAAGAGAAGTAACATATGCTTAGTCCAAAATCATACGTATGTTTCGTGAAATATATTGTTCACAGTGACACGTGTCTCGCCAGGGACTCGATTGTTTTGGATCTGTCAAAAAAAGAAAACACATCGAACACGTGGACTGTACGTCAAAAAATATATAAAACCAATGGCGGGACATCACTGCGATATGTCGGAACGAAGTAAACACGTGGAAAGTTGTTTGTAAACAAAATAAAAAAGTGACGTATGGCTAGTACTAATGAGTGTGTTGATAAGGTGACATGTATTTTGTGATTGGAGAATAATAAAGAATGTGGATGATTAATTGTATATCTATAGAGTAAAGGGTATAGCATCCAGGGGTTAAGTGAGATTTAATGTAAAAGGAGATGAATAAAAATTTTCTCTCGCGCTTATCGCTCCCGAGAGGCCGAAGTCGAGCGAAGAGTCTTGGTGTTCTCTCCAGAGATAAATGGTACAGCTTTGCTGATGCTGACTCAGTGACGTTCCCGTCGTTTCTTGCGAATTGAATGTGCACGCCGCGAGTGGGGCTACTACAAGGAGGCAAGTAGGGCCCCGCGGAAGGCCCCACCATGATAGCTGTCACTCAATCGGCTTTAAAGGCACAGTCCCACTGGCTGTGAGTTCAGTTCGGCACCACGTGCCGCGAACGCACGCCGAATCTCTCTCGATTTTTAAAACGAGAGCGGAGCAGAGCATCGCGCCCGATCGGAAGACTCAGAAAAGTTAATGGTAAAATAATCGAAGATCGTCGAACGAAGAGGCTCCGTGAGGCGTGTGAAAAATTTTTTTAGCTCTTGAAATAATTTTCATTCTCTTAGTTGCAATAAAAATAGTCGACTCGATCGTCGATAATTGATTTTTTTTTCGTCGAAGTGGAAATCGTAAATTTTTTTTCAAACACCCGCGAGACGAATCTCCACAGCATCCTTTTAAATCGCGAATAGCTCTTGGGGACGTTCCGATCGACTTGATCCAAATTCAACTTCTTGAATGACAATTTGCATATGTAAAATTGCAAATCGAACGTTGTCGATTTCATCGATCACTTTCTACGGAGATATCTTGTATGTTTTTATACATGTATGTATATGTGTTATACATGTTAATGTACCGTTAATCTTCGATTGGCAATAGGACGTACCGAAGATCAATAATCTGCTCTGCAATTTCTGTGCCACTTCTTGAGGCACTTGTCGTGGATTATTTGCCATCAGCTACGACAGGAAAGTTTCCATAGACGGAAGACACGTTGGGCCTGTTTGGTTGGATTAAAGAGAGAAAAGTGAGAGAGAGGAAGATTATAGTGAAAATAAGGATAAGAGAGATACGGAGTGGAGGATAGTCGATGGTGTCCAAGATTTGATCGAACGATCTGATTGATCGATAAGAAATTTCGGTCAACATTTTTTGTTCAATTAATTCGGTGCAATCATTAGTAAATCATGGTGAGTGACCGATAACATTCGATCGGTAAAAAGAAGTCAATCGTTCGTAAAGGAAGCTGTGACCTCGGACGATCTCTCGAGAGGAAAGAGAGAGTAAAATTATCAGATAAAAATATCAGTGTCGACCGTGTAAAAATTTTGTTCAATCAAAAAATCATATTCCGAAAGAAGCAAGTGGACCATCAGGATGCATCTTATCAACGTGTTTTCGTGTCTGCGCAGTCAGGAGGAGACAAAGCAGGCCAATGTGGTGGATGATAAAAAAATAAGAGAGGTCGAAGGTCAAGAGTGTCCGGGAGAACGTGGAAGTCAGTGGTTACAATTCGCAGCGGCTATTAGCGGTAAATGATTAACTTTCAATTACGTTCAGGCGTCAGAAATTTTTTGGAAATTTATAAAACAAAATATTTTTCTAAAGAGTCAACGAGAGACGTTCCTAAATAACACGTTGGCAGAAAGTCAGAAATGAAAAAAAATTCCAAAAATTCTTTAATCAATGACACTGCACGAATTTGCATATAATTAATATTGTATAATGCCCCGGTAATCAAGACTGCCATGCTATCGTTTGAACTATGCTATAATTATCATTTAAAATCTTTCGACTGCAATTTTGAGTACTGCAATTGCAGCATCCCCGTCTGCAGTTGCAATTGAGTACGTCGTATTATAGTAGCCCGTAGCTATTCTACGTGGCCAGTGTTAATAACCCTTTATTATTTCAATTGCTTCCTGTTAGACCTGTTCAATTTCAAAGTATTATTTTTCTGCTCAACTAACGGCAACGTTTATAGTATAATACAGTCACGTATAGAAAGCCAACCGCAGTGGTTCTATACCTTTCGGGCTTCGTGATTAACTTGGTAAAAACAGGAAATTGTCCAAAAAAAGAACGAAATGATTAATTTGCAATTTTGCGTGCTTCAAATAGATATTGCAAAAATAATTTGTTTTTATTCGTTTTCGCACATACTTCAGTCTGCTGTAAGTTAGGTTGGGTTAGGCTAGGTTAAGTACGTACCATGCGCTATAATACGCGTTATTGAATTAACATAATTAATTATGGATAAAGGGGTAATCGTAGACGCGTGCCCAGACTGGACGTCCTGTCTTGTTAACCTCGTTCAACCGGTTAGCCGGTGTTAAGAAAACGGTGAGAGAGGAATTAAAGGAAAAAAAATCTTTCATGGAATGTTATTTTATGTATGTAAGCACATCGGCGACGTAACTGACGAACAACGTGCGCGATGATATCTCGTTCTGGATGTGTATATATATTGGGGAAAGATAATAAATGTTGCAAAAAATATGGGTGATTAGTTTTATATTTATCGCGCGATAACAGCGATTCATTTTTTAAGCTTTTAATTCATTTTGACGATATCGCAACGAGCGACTTTACTTATTTTGCAAGACGTTTCGTCACTGTAAGACAAGTACACGGTGGATCCCATTAACCGTTGGGTTTTAAATTCGCGAATTAATAGCCTTTCTGGCTTTCGCCTGTGCCTACGTTGTATATAAGGCTTGTTGCGTTGTGCAGTGACTTGAGGTTTTCGTCATCGAATTCTTACCCACGCGATCTGTTCGTATGACATTTAGTTTATTGTACTTTGAGGATGTTATCATCGAATTGGGTAAATTAGTGCCGCGATTATAATTATTAGTCGATGTTTTCGTTTGGCGAATTATTATTTGCGACACGCGAACTTTCATGACGAATTATTATTTCTGTTTGTCTTATCTTTTTTTTTTTGAGAAAAAATATATTCAATGTGGATACAGCTGATGGAGTTACGAAAGAAACATTGTCTCTTTTTTGGTTTTCTTATCGTCCAATTTTTTCGATCCATGCGACTTTCTCATTTAGGATTTCGTGATTTTTCTATTGAGAAACTTTTGCGTGTGATTATACGTTGAATTGGGTAATAGGAATTATATTTACTGAATATTGATCCCACGCGAAGTTCTCGTCGTTGTTAACATCAGATACGTTTAAGGTAGTTTTCAACGATTCGAGTAAATTTTTGATTGGATCGTAAGATTTTTGACTTTGCTTCTAATGTTAAATTATTTAATCTGTTACAGCCTGCATAGGAGTTATGGCCTGCGGTGAGCACTTGGCATGGACCTCGCCATCCTTACCATACCTCACCAGTTCAGAGTCGGAATTTCCGGTGACGAAGGGTCAAGGTGCATGGGTAGCCTCGCTGTACACTCTGGGCGGTATCCTGGGTTCGATACTGAGTCCTCTGTTCGTGGACAGAATCGGAAGGAAATTCTCCCTGTTGGCTTTCGCCCTACCCCAACTTGCAGGATGGGGTTTGGTGATAGTGGCGAAGAGCGTGATGATCCTCTACGTGGCAAGATTCGTCGCCGGAATAGGTCATGGTGGCATTTACAACGTAGCGGTGATCTACCTGGGTGAGATAGCAGACAAGAACATCCGTGGCGCCCTGGGAACATTTTTGAAAATGTCTACCAACGTGGGGACGCTGTTCGTAACGACCATAGGAGCGTACCTACCATACTGGGAGCTTAACTTAGTTTCCATGTCAGTGCCCTTGGCGTTCATCGTGACCTTCGTCTTCATGCCGGAAACTCCTTACTACTACCTGATACGAGGTCGGGACGAGGACGCGGAGAAGAGTCTGATGACCCTGAGACAGGTGAAGAAGCCCGAATCCGTAAGGGCTGACATCGCTGCCATGAAGGACGGGGTCCTGGAAGGTCAGAGGTCAGAGAGGAATTCCCTGTTTGAGTTGGTCGCCACCAGGGGTAACCGTCGCGCCCTGGTGATTCTTCTTGGACTCAAGGCGACACAGCAATTCTCAGGTCACATGGCCATCGTGGCCTATACCCAGGAGATCTTCAGCCACAGTGGATCATCATTGGCACCGGGTCAGGCTGTAGTCGTTCTGGGCGGGGCCCAATTGATAGCTGGTCTTGTGGCAGCTGGTCTGGTAGATCGAGCCGGAAGAAGACCCCTGATGCTCATATCCGGTCTGACTGCTGCTCTTGCGCTGGCTGTCGAAGGACTCTTTTTCTTCTTGAAGTACCAACTCAAAGCTGATGTCTCATCCATCACCTGGCTTCCTATTGCTTCTCTGATCGCTTACGAAGTCATGGTCGCACTTGGCATTGGCACTCTACCTTACGTCTTGCTGGGTGAACTCTTTCCGACTAATGTCAAAGGACCGGCGGTCGCCTGCGGTATTATCGTTGGTTCCGTATTCGCCTTTATGGTTGGCCTTGGCTATCAAGCTGTCAATTCTATCGTTGGGATACATTCAACCTTTTGGATATTCGCTCTGTGCTGCGCGGCTGGTACCCTCTTCGTCTACTTCATCACCCCTGAGACCAAGGGCAAGACTCTTGAGGAGATACAGAAGGAGCTGAATCCTCCGGAGAAGACGTTGCCTGGTCCTTGAAGAGATCGACAACCTTGACTTAGGGGTCAGAGGTCAATGCTCGGTAGAGGAAGTACATCTGTGAAGCTGGGATGCTGGATGAACTCTGGATTATGAGTTCAGGAGGCTTGAGAACTGTTTTGCTTATCAGGAAAAATAAGAATCTGTGATATGTTAACGGGAATGGGAGCTGCCGATGTCCTTTGTGACACTTTGTGATCTGATTATGAGATTCTTCTTAATAACAACAACGATCACTATGATTAGAGCAATTTTCGCGATAGGCGCGTCGGGTCCATGCGATAACGATTGATCGACCGAAGGTTACGCACTCGTTTTATCCTGTGCTCCTTGATCTTTCTAAATGATAGCAAGGACACAAACAATGTGGATCCTTATCATTACACCGAATCGTAGTAATATATTTTTCTTCCCGTACCTCGCTCCACTCCAATTTATTTATTATATTACATTGTAATGCGTAGATTAAATAAATTTTATCTAATATTCAAGGACTTTCTTTATCCTATTTCACTTCCACATCTTGTTCCACTGCTTAATCTTTTTTCAATATGACTCTTGAAATCTAATAGATATTCCTGTCACCTTATCGCGAATCAATGCGATATATCCCATACTTATAAATGTCAATTTGAAAAAAAATTTGTCAATTCTACTTCTTCTGGCGTACTTAAATATTCACATCCGTGTTGTATTTCATAAATTGAACCCTTTACCGTACAATTACCCGTTATATACGCGACTAAGAAATTTTAATATTATCTTTTTTTTTTTAAATTCGCCACTGGGTATTTGTCTCTTTCACACATATGAAATATCGTCCACGTATGGATAGAATTGAAGGCATTTTGTTTCCTTATACATACAGACATATTATATTGCCTGACAACGAGCACCGATCAGCTTCGTATTTTTCTTACTCGTTCGAGCAATCGAATCGTGAGAGCCATAGGCGAGAAACGACTCTTGATTTGCCGGAGCAATGATTCCGGCATTAAGATATTTTCAGCACGTAAAATATAACAGCCCGAGGAGACAGCCAAATATCTGAAGACAATGAAATTATCAGGAATGCCATTCGCGTCGCTACGAATAATCTTATTGAGATTGTATTTCAGACTGTCGCTGATCATTGTACGACCATTAGACTACACTGTGACTAAAAGCTGTTTCATTGGCTGTTAAAAATATATTAATCAGTTATCGATCATCTGGAAATTCCTGTTTCGATCCTTGACACAAATTTATCCGGAGGTAAGGCAAATTAGTATTATTTTTTTTCCCTATTCCCTACATGGGAATGCCAACTTGCGAATATCTTCAGGCAAATTTTTTTTATCAATTTATTTCCGCATTGCAAAAATACCAAACTATCTCAGGATCAAAATCTCAAACGAACAGTAAAATATTACTGTACATACATATACAGACATAGACAAATTATTGAACAAGAATAAACGTTATCATAAAATTATTCCAATAAAAAAAAATAGACTCAAAATCCCCATACCTTTTTCCATTAAAAAAAAACGCTTTCATTTTTTCGTTTTTTTTTTGACCTCGTAAAATTCTCAACTGTTTATATGACCAGTATCCGAAGTATCTTTATGCAAATATATTTTTTCTATACAGCGCCCATAGGACCACCCAAATTTCGTTGTCTACCCGTAAGGTCACGACCCACGTTTCCGTTCGTGCATCGAGGTCGTCATCGATCGTGGTCGCAAAACGCCTTTGGGAATCGCCATAAATCAGGAAAGTCAGTGTAGCGAGCAGCAAATCATTAATCCGATTCTAGGCCAGTGACACGAATAAATTATCGAGTGTAGCCAATTAGACAGATAAAGAAAGTCTCCCGTGTTATATACATAGACGAACATATATATATATATACACACAACATATATTGCCTATACAGTACAAGAACGAAGGAAAGAAACGTGAACGTCATTCTGACAGGAAGATCGTGACGCAGCCCACGTGGCAAACATTTTCCACTACGAGGCCAAAGAATTTTCGGCTTTTCTCTCGTTTTACGACGAGTCACTCCCGGAGGGGTTACGGCCGCCCATCCTGTTTCTATGACCTATCACTATAATGATATTCCATTCGTATCATGATGCTCGTATAATGATAGAGAGAACGCGTGCGAATCGGCTATTCTTTTTCGAGAGTCAATCTATCTGTCTGACTTATTCGCGTCTATTGGGTATATTCCACTGCGCTGTCAGAATGATCTATGAGTTTGGGATTATTAGCGTTATTCGGCAGCAGCACCGTTACTGGAGAAACTGACAGAAGTACGTTTGCAAAATGGCTACGTTACAGTTGGCAGTATGCTATCGGTCTGTGTATACTGTACGTATAAATCCTATATATATATATATATATATATATATAGCATAGAAGCAAATATAAAATATACGTACAAGATGTAAATATGCTTCATAATTTTTTGTATCACACTGTAGGTAGGATACATGTCTTTTATTAAACAGCTTTTATTTAGAATTTAAGAACGGTCAATAAGGTCCCTTAAGAAACTTCCTAATTTCTTAGTTTATTTAGGGAATCAAGCAGCCACGTGCTCAGACCCGGCTAATTTGCGGATACGGCAAGTGACACGATTATGGCGTACCTGCAATGCGACCGTAGTCTCGCCGACTTTAATGCGCGGTTTGACGTTCTTCGGCTCGGCTACTTTACTGCCCTTAATTCCATGCAGTTTTATGAGCGACGGCCTATATGTCTACTATCGCTAAACTTCCTTACCGACGGTACCAGAAAATATATTATACGCGACCAGCAGACTTGCTCGTTTCGCAGCTCGTATAACGGACTTACCTGGGCTTAACTATGGCTGACCATAAGATGTAAGACTCCATAGCGAACTACCTACTTCTGGTTGATCCTCTTTGGCGACCCCCCACTACCACCCCCTGACCATCCACCCCAGCCGTAAGAGCGCCAACGACGTCTCAGCTATGAGCCTTTGGTATCCGAACGAATTGCCAAAGCCTTACGGCAAATTACCTTCGATCTTGTGAGTTCGGTGTGAATCAACTTTCTTAATTAGATTTTTGTCCGAGAGTGTACGAACTTTTTTACACGAATTTTCTTACTGTGTATCGTTTCGGATTCGGCATTTTTGTCTTGGACGTTACTCGGAGATTGACGATAAGATTGTAAATCTCAATGACGGGGTAATCGACAGGATCTTCGGTGAAGCAAGGGCAAATTGTGAGATATCCTTAAGGAGCATTTTCATTGGATAAATACTCGCCGTAAAGGGGTGAACTGGACGTGGAACATTATACCGTGTAAAATATAGTCCCGTAAATCACTGGCCGAGTGCGCCGTCTATGTTAGAGAGTGGCTCGATTAGGGTGGTTGTGAATTAGTGTCCGGAGAGGAATAACAGATTAGGACAGATAAATTCATTGGTTCGCTTTTTGGTGTACCGATAATCATTAGTATCAATTATTTTGGAGAACTTCGTTGCCGGCGATAGGATATACCGTGGAATTCATTTTATCAGTGTATATGACTTAGGGTATTTTCTTAGGGTCGGTCACTGAAGAAATTTTGTATCTTTACTTCTCTCCAGATTCAATTGACAATGGTCCCGATAACGTTGTCATTGTGTCGGCTTAACTTTTTGGGAAGATGACAGCAGCTGTCATCCATTGGATAATATCTGTTGCAGTAAGTATAGCCAGAGCGTGAGATGGATATAATAAGGGATATTTGTTTCCGGTATCGTCGCCTATGGCCGCGAGAGCAGACCGTCTGTTTACTTTGGAAGTTTGACAATTTAGTTGATTGTCTCTGTTAGGCTGGGTTAGCCATGGCCAATCTGTGGACCCTTCCTCTTTCATCCCCTAAGCTTTGGATCTTTCATATTACTTTCGTTAAAGTTGCGTCCGTCACGCATCTTCAGGAATCAAGATATGTCCTTTCGATATCATCTGGAATCAAGATATGTGTGAGAAAAGTTGAGACCAAGTACGAAGGTAATTTGTATGATTGATATGTGATGAGAAAGAAGTGAAAATATATGGTTATTAAAAAAAATACAAATTATTTGATCGATCGATTAATCACAGATTTCTAATAGAATAATTAATGGAGATGTCATGGACCTTTTTTTTATCGTGAAGGGAACGGATCTGGCAAAATGAATTTCTTGGATTGATTATAAAATTTTTTTTCCACGATCGTCGATTCCATTCTGTATGGCGTCTGTGCAATAATGGCGTCTTTCTTCTTCGTGGACTAGCATCCGCAAGTGCTAGAAATTCTTGGCTGCGCTTTGATTACCAGCAGGCGGTGAATAGTGACAGGCCTATTACCGGATGCTAATATAAGAACCCCAGGTCTCGCGTTATGCACCCATAGCTGATACCTACACCCTGAGTTCGCATTGGCGTCCGTTGGCACTGGTAGTCGTAAAAGCGTAGACGGAAGGCGTCGCACCTAACCTAGAATCTACGACTCACAGTGGGTTGAGACCCTCGCACAGAGAACGAAAAAGCCCTGTTGGAGTGGGTAATTATATAAATGAAAAAGATGGAAGTACTCGCACATAATTTCGTATGCATTAAAAGCGAAAGTTATGAATGAGATTTCGCATTTTATTATCTCGTTACGTCCGCAGTAGTCGCGGTTTGTAATCGGAAAACTTTTTCCGCCAATTTCTCGCGACTCTTAACAGCGCCCATTGGGGCGTAATTGAAGAAGATAATTGACAGTGCGGAGAGTCTGAATCGTGGGAAAGCCTATTGTAAGTCATCGATTCTTCGGATTCTTATCCTACTGTATATACCGTACAATCGAATAAATAGATTGATAAAATTATGAATTTTACCTAAATTTCACTAAAGTACGAGCTTACGTCGTTGAAAAAGTAAAATGGCAATATATCACGAAATTGATAATTTTCAATTATTTCTACACACAGTTACAGCGGTCTACAGTCATTTTCAAAAGTTTCGAAAACCCTTCAATTGTTTTAGGTATTGTCATAGTGATTGAAAAGAATCAATAAGGTGTTGCGATATACAAAATAAATTTTCGATTACATTTTACCTCAGATAATGGTAATTTTTTGTATTCATCCTCCTTTGACATTTTTTTCTCTTTTTCTCCAATACAAGAACAGATTTCCATTGCTCCTGGCTTCGCCGTTTCTGCCGCAGACTTTCCGTAGAAATCTCCAAATGGATTCTACCACTGAGTGCCGTTTGATTTCAGAGCCAGCTGGTGAAGTTAATCCGGTTGACGATGAACCACGTAGCGTCGTGCCCGAGGGCGAAAGTCTACTGCGCCACGAATCGTGGAAACAAGCATCTTCTATTGACCAAGGTTAGATTAAATTAGGTAGATAAGCCTGTCAAATAATAAAAAATAACCTCAAAGCATAAACTGTACCAAATTATTAGATAACGACTCAATGGACTGACACTACCTAGTTCCTTCTTTAAAAACAGTCAAAACCTCGATCTTGCACAATTCCGATTGACTTTGCCAATAACAACACAGTAATTACGCGTCATAAGCGTCGCGACGTCCCGTTATACCATATAAAATTTTTATTCATTGTCAACCTCACCTTCGATCAGTTCCCAGAAGATCTTGAACTACCAGAAAGGATTTTTTTGACATCCTGGTCACTACACACTAATACCTGTCATCGCAAGCCATATGCCACGTGCGGTATCGGAAGTGAGTATATAAATAAACAAAAATGAAATCCATAAGTAATTATACAATACTTAATTAATTAACAGTGTCCTCGAAGCCTCACAGTACACCGGTGCAGCTTGGATTCCCAAGGCGATCATCAGGATGCGCGAACGAGAATGATTAAATCCAAGTGGAAAATCTACATCGAGCTGGATCGACTGATCGAGTCAGTTAAGAAGAAGGTCGATCGATGGATAATTTAATCGATCGATTGGAAATCGTAAAGGTCGATTTTCGAAACGTGGGAAAAATGTTTCAATAAATTTCACCGAGCGGAGATACTTACTTATAGGACGATGAAAAAGATATCGATAATACATTAGTCTAATTTAATAGGTCAATTAAAAGATTTCCTCCACAGCTCGCACTTTGACCTCGGAATTTTTCTCGACCTCCAACTCGTGTCCCCCTGGCTCACGATAGCGGGCGATAGATCTGCCATGAAAAGTGGTATGGGTAAAAGAGGAGTGCGATAACAAAAAAGAGAAGTGGAGGAGGATAATAGAATAAAAAAAAGGACGAACAAAACGAGAGAATAATAAGAAAAAGAGAAGCAGCGAGCATTGCAGTCGACGCAATATTAGTAAGCACTCGGTAGACGCCATTAGGATTCTCGGTGCATCTCAATGACACGAGATCGAAGGGGGTAGAAGGGGTGGGTGGGTGGCAGCAGGGTTGAAGTAGAGATATGCATATTTTAGTGGGTCCGTATACCACGTGACGGACGTGCTTCTCTACTCCCGAGCAGATGCTCTACGCGTCTGACATCCACCAGCTCTTTCCACTGTCTACGTTGGTCCTGCACCTTTTCACAGATACGACTTCCCAGCATCCTCTGCGACCTCTCGTTGTCGTCGTTCTCACCGGTGCTGGCGATAAGGACGGTTGCTTCTACCGGTGGTTGTCGAGGTGAATGGAGCTGACATTTGCATCTTTATTCGATGGACTCTCATCTGACAGGAGATTTTATCTGTCGCACTCATCTCGCTCATCTCAGGACCCCCCCGACCTCAGGTCCTCTCGCACATTGAGAATCGTCACTTTTATGACGAACCCTCTATCACGCGCGAAATCCCTTACGGTCTACCACCCGTTAATGCATCTATCAAGGGGTCGCTCCGGAAGGCCCGGCACGTTGCAAGGGTGAACCCCATCCTGAGGAGCGTCGTCATCGAGCAAAATATATGTACCGGGTTAGAAAGTTTTTCTCATCATTATTCTTGATGGTTGTTGGAACGTATTAAGATATTTTGTATGCATAAGTATGGGGCCCCCAGCTGGGGTTAGAGTCATAGGTGGATTTTACGTGGGTCGAGAGTTGAGGTTAGGTTTTTGAAAAAATTTTTTTATTTCATTTATCTTAGGATTCTGAGCTTCGCTTTATAGTCTTTGGTGGACGGGTAAGGTTACGGTACTGGTTTCGATGAGAGACCAGAATAAATCACTTCCATTTAATTTGCCAGAGGCACAAGCCTCGTACCAATAAGCTTTCTTTCGGTGAAAAAGGAGCAGCAAGACCAGATGAGTGGTACTGGAGATTCCGAAGGGGTAGGACGAGAGTGAGAGGGTTGGATATAGGGGGTTGGAGTGGGGATGGAGTGAGGGGAAGAAAGAAGAGAAGTGGGTGGGGGAATGTACACAGTGGGCATTTCGGGGTGGGGGGGGGGGGGTGGAAGCAAATAATAAAACTCCCTTGGCGAAACACGAAGAAACACCGAACTCTTTTCAAGAGCTGATTTATGCGTTTGGCAACCGGGTCCATACTGGATGCTGAGGACCGAAACCACCCAGTGCTCCTGACTCTCTGACCGACGCCACGAGCTTTTCCATTGGCCTTCCTTTCGCTGATCTTTACTTGTCAGCAATACTTCACTTTCGTTTCTTTTTTCTCCCCCTTCGATCCCAAATAAAATTTGGCAGCTTTCGATCTTTGCAGAAAGTGCGTGAGAGTTAATTAAAAGAAAAAAAATTCTTCACCTTTCTGCCCTCCGTATCGCGTTAATAAAATCGATAATAACAAAAATTACACCAAGGGAATTACAAATGGCGAAAGAGTCTCAGTGCCATTAGCACCTACCGGGTTCCATCACGTAAGACACGGCAAGTAAACGAGTGGGAAAAGTTTTTGGTGAAAAAAAAAAAGTTGCCGCGAAAGAACTTGGCAGAATGTCGTATCAAAGGTCGCAAGGAGTAAAAGAACTGGTTCGTGCTGGGAATACCGAAAAGCTTTTAATTTTGAGTAGCATCAGTGGCTGGGTTCCTTTGAGCAAGTTTTTCAAGCTGTATATATATCACAACGAATAATATATATATATATATATATATCCAACACCGACAACGCCATCTCTCGGACCAACTCATGTACCACTTTAATGCATCTTACAGCACCGCGTATTTCGCACCGGGATTAGATAATCCCGTCTCACGAAAACTACCCCGTCTCCTACTTCTTGCTTAAGGGTTAGGAAAAGATGGCCGTCAGAGTCTCGGATTCGTCCTGGAGGAAGAGGACCGTGTCGTAATAATAATAAATAAGGTGTATCACTTAGAACTGGCTTTGAATCCCCACAGGCGGCAGTATTAGATATCGGGTTGCCATAATGTTCCTTGTGGGGTCGCAGCATGGTCTACCGCCTGTAGTCTATGGGGGTTGGTTGCTGTAGCATAACACCGTCATATAACCTATAACCAGCTTAGGTTTATCGTTTGAGACATTACGTCATCCGGAACATAACCTAACAAAGATAACAATGTAACGTATACGTCAATTATAATATTTATACGTTTGATCCGACCGTATAGGATTTTTGAGGTCGCGAAGTATTATTTTAAACGTTTTAAATTTTAGTTTCTATGTAACGACGAAATCCTACCACGTTGTCGTCTGTGGTATAACGTTCGACTGTCGCTCTTCGCTATGGCCGTAACGAAAAGCCACGTCGAAGAAAGTTCTGGCCGTCGCGTATTTTGCTACCTGGTCGCTTTTATGCTTCAGGCCACTTTTTATGCCTCCTGACTAAGCTCGCGCGTTATGACGAAAGTTATATTAACTTTAGTCGTCGGTATAATTTATCGCGGGACGTGTGCGGCCAGAGTGGAAACGAACTAACGCGTAAGGAACCGTAATGCATCCGTGAGACGTCATTTGACTTGTCGTTACGTTGAGAACGAGGAAAATTGCCGGTGACAAAGTCCATCAGTCTTTTTTCCTATACAAATATATATATATATATATATATATATATATATATATATAACGTTATCCGATCGAAGGGTTCCCGACTGAAGTTGGCTTAACTTTAGAAATCAGGTATAGAGACTAACTTCAGTTGGTTGGTTAACCCGATATGGAATTTACATATTAAGATAACAAAGTCATTGGATACAGGTTTCCACTGTATCACTGTAACTCAGTGCATGGAATACGTCATTCGGTTATTGGTCCATGACGGAAGTGATAAAGAAAAAAAAATGGATTCTGGATACGAGAGGTTGATGGAGGGATGGAAAAAAAAATAATAATAAGCAGGCAAGCTAGAACGATTTTCAAAGTTTTTCAATAACTCCCCTCTCCCTCGAGAAAATATGCTTTAGCCTCGTGCGTGTGACGCGTGACGTTAAAAATACAAAAAGTCATAAAAAAAGAAATGAACGTCCACGCGGTACTCTCCGTGTTTCGCGATCCTGTCACGTTCCAGCCTTATGTCCAGCAAATCTCAAAAGTCGTACGGAGACGGCCAGAAGTCATGTGGGTCTCTGATGCGACGGCGGTAAGGGCGGTGGGGTATGCAGGGAGGGAGGAAGGAAACGAATGGACCACAAGAATGGAGGAGGTAAGAAGGAAGGGTGGAAAGGAGGGATTCGACGTTAAAATATTCCCACGGCGTGGAACGCATCAAGTCCTGCACACGGAAATCTCATCCGGCACATCGTCAACGCTGTCATTTATCATTCTTTAAAGGCAGCATCTCATTTCTTTTGGTACCCTTCAAGAAGGTGGGGGCGGGAGGGGGTGGGAGGAAGAAGGCGGCGGAAGGGGTAGGTACCCCAGGCTGACGCGACGTTTCCGATCTAATCGTTTTTCGTGGCAGGTGACGTAAATACGTGTGCAAACGTATTTAGAAGTCCGCGACGTCAGCGACGCCTGGCGTCGTTGTGCGTAACTGTGAATATTGTATGGAAATATATTATTGCAAAAAAAGTTTGTTCTGTTTGCTATTACAGAGTTTGTGTTATAACGATCTCGGGATCGGAACGGACGCCTGGCGTCGCGACGTCAGTCACTTGAAAGGGATGCTGTGGGCTACCAAGCGCGTAATACATTTTTACACTTCGCAAAGGGGTGACTTTTTTCTCTCGACACGCTCCCATTGGCTCACGTATACGATCGACCTTCGACTTTCTTTGCTAGTAGTCCAAGTTTTCACGGGCGTCGGCGTCGACCCTTCGCGTCTATTTAAATAAGTTTTCGATTCTCCCTTTGACGTCGGACATCAGTCTTTGGTGGCGTCGACATCCCAGTCACGCCGTCGACTCGTTTGTCTGGATATCGGTAATGACGGGTGTCGCTGCTCTTTATTACTTCCCGAACACCCGGTGCATGGGATATCGTATATACGAAGCGAGTACAGATCCCTAGGGGCTTTTGTACATATATACGGTGTGCGTAATATAAAAATGAATGAGTTACGAAAAAAGGAAATAGGCCAGAGAGGAGCGCCCTGTTTAAACGATATGCCGTCAATTTATTTCATGTATAACAGTACTATCGAAATTAATTAATAAAACAATTTTGACTCTAATTAAAAAGTCACCATTTTCATAGTTCCAATTTCATTGAATATGACATTTTGAATATTACATTTTATCGAGTGACGATCTTTATTTTGATAACCATTAAAATAAATTATATTAAATGGCTCGCGATGCGTTTACTAGATCGCATATATAAGGTTGCTCAAGTCTATTGTATAACTTGAAGTTGGCTCTGTTATGGAAATCAAATGGTCTAGCTAACTTCACGCAGTCAACTTAGTCCTAATAATCTCATGCTAATACCATGTCTCCCAACTGTACGTACTACACCATAGTACACTACACTAAATTATTACGTAAGCAATTTTTATCGCGTCGACTCAAAATTTGGAACGAGATAAAAAACAGCAATTCCAAAAAAGTTTCGGTGTCCGTGAATTTCGTAAAATTCGCCCGATTTTCGTAAATTCCACATGCAGTAGTAACAAGAGTCCCCCTAAGGGTTGGTTGGCGAAATTGACAAAGAGCAAAAGAGAAACGTATGTAAGCAAGCAAGGGCTGGAATAGGGATTGGAGGTGTAGGGGTTGGTACGGTGGAGAATCGCGGAAGGAATCGAAAGCGTGAAGATTCGCGAAAAAAAAAGAGCTCGTCGAAGTTTCTCTCGGCGAAGCCCGAACGAGCGTTTCCTCTAGGTCTATTTCGACGTCAGACGTCGCCCGTGCGAAGAGACGCTTATCGGAAAGGGGGTCGTGTAAGCATATTTCGCTCCTTTAAATTTTGTTTAGCAAAATTGACACAGGGGTGTGTCGGGGGGGTTTCGGTAATGCCACTTTGTTAACGTAGCTCCACGAATTTCGGGTGGGCGGGAGGCTGGCAACCCCAAGAAAATAAGAAAGGAATTATTCGTATACGTGTTCCACATGTGGCACTGATGTTGTCGCATCGATTTAGTCAGCCGTCCCTTTTAGGGGTTGCAACGATAAGAGATAACGATAGGTCTTGCCTCTTTTTACCCTCTTACCCTCTTTTTAAGGTTAAAAAAAAGATTTATTCCGTTTCTTACCAATGCGGTTGGCACCACTGGCTATTTTAATTTAATGCTATTAATTCGACTGGGAACGAACCTGAGGCTCTTCTCGCAGGAGCCAAAAGGGTGGTAGCTACCTGAAAGAATTCCTGTCTTCGCAAGGGGACCTAAATTCAAAATTAGTCCGCGCAAGATCAAAGTAAAGTGTCGCAAGATGGCGTCTGCTCGCGGACGTGCACGGAATGGCCGTCGCATGCAAATGCCGCACGACCGTTAGCTAATGTGTCAGAGAGAACGCGGAGGAGCGAAGTAGAGAGGAACCGGGAGACACACGAGGGAAACTTTGAGAAAGGAGACGAGAGCTGAGCAGAAAGAGAGAGAGAGAGGGAGAGAAAGCAGGACAGAGGATAGCTTGTAAAAAGGAAAGTTATAACTGGATTTATTTATCGTAAGGACACGTGTGGAATATTGTTTACCTGGATGCTGATTAAGTCTGGGATACGTAACTTTTCTTTGTTCATCACTTTCTATATATATACATATGTTCTAGAAAGAAATATAATAAACCTCACAGAGTAATATTCACACGTGCGTATTCTTTCTCACGGCCGGTATACCTTTAGTCTATTTTCACGGAGGATAACGTATTCCCCGTATGGCTGACTCCGTGAAGGTAGATCGATGAGTCCCGTCTACGTCGTAGCCTTTTTCTATTTCCCCGTAACCGTACACATTTTCTTGGAGGCCTCGCGGGGACAGACCGTGCTTTTAATTTCACGCTGTTGACTGCAGAGACTACGGGAGTCACGCTACCCAGGCATCAGTCATTTTCGTCTACCGGGACGCCGTAGTGACGACGAACCTAACCTATACGCGGATCGACCTAATCGGGTTTGTCAAGTAATTTTTGGTAGGCGTCAGACGATAGAGCGCTGGAAAAATATTGTGACGCTTTATCCAAACACGCAGTAAATTTGGTTATGTCTATCGTTAGTCGTATTAAGATTTCAATTCTCCTAACAATCTCACAAAGCTTAGGTACAGTCTGTTCGGTACAGTTTACAAACTATTCCCGAGTCCGTATTACGTACCTTCCTTGTGCACTTGAATTTAATACACGGTGGTACCCATATTGCGCAAGTAGATTAACAGCCTGTTTCCGTTAGGCGGCGTATTAAACTGTGTAAGAATTCAACATGGACGTATAACGTCGGAGTACAGTCTTGTAATGCGTCTCGTGTATGTGCCAACTGACTCCATTGTTTCGAAATTATCTAACCCAACCTTACCGAGTGAAATCCCGGGCAAATATTAACCGATAAATTTTTCCGTCCTTGATAGGTAACGCCGGATATGAAATACCCGTGGCCCGGGTGCGCGGGAAATTTAAATATAACGGTCAACCTTATTTGAAAAAAATTGTACGATTTTCACTTATCTCGCCAATTTGCAATATTATCTTCAAGCATTATTTTTCACGTAAACTTTACGTATTTCGTGTCTTTTGTCCAGTGAAAAATTGTATTACCTAACAGCCCTTTGTCTTGAGATGATCAAAAGCCACGAGTAGATTCGTCATAACGTACCTAAGCATATGGACGATACGAGAGTCAGAAAAAAGTATCTCAACGTCCATTAGTGTTAACTCTGCTTGTTAACTATGGAGAAAGATAATGGAAACTAGGGGTGAAAATGAATTTGTTCCATTTTCTCGATGTCTCTTGATTAATTGTGTTTCCGGTAACGTTATCAGGTGTAACAGCGATATATATATATTCTCTTTCAAGTATTCTTTCTCGCAGCCAGCTTCGCTTCCGGCACACACGAACACACACCAGTCTCAGATTTCCCGATTCGCCAACAACCCCTACCGGCGAGGGGTGGTTCGCAGGGACACACGTGTCCCCGAGTAAAAACGCAGCCCCGAGTGTCTCGAGCTAACCAAATTGTCCCGACGCGCCCTACCAGTGGAATACAAAGAGAAGCGAAAAATGTAAAATGACGCCGGGAACTGGTAGAAAATGAGAAGGCAGTGGCAGAGGAGTGCGAGAGCTGGAAAGTAAAAAGAAAAAGGATGGACCGTGGTAGCCAGTGACGAGGGTGGGGTGTGAGTGGCAAAAAAAGTTTGAGTTACCCGTACGAGGAATTCAAAAAGAAGAAGGGGTCAAGAAAACGACGGACGTTACTTCTAAGAGACATGGCTGATCATCGGTAGCAATACTTTTATTTCTTGGTACCTCATCTTGTCCAACGATAAACTCTTTACCTACTGCCACGTTTCTCCACGGAGCTTTACGTGCTTCCTTCGGACCGAAGCAGGACGAAATTTATTTATGGCTGCTTCTAGTCCTGGTACCGACGTAGCCTCGAACTTTACTCGTCATTCCTCGTCATCCTTGTGCCAATTGAATTTTTCATCGTTCCACACGGCGTATACCGACTTCCAGTAGGTAAGGTAGGTACCTACTCAGACCAGAGTTATACCACCTCAGGACCAAGACGCTTCGCCGTTACATGTAAAGGGACTTAAAACGAAGCTTCTCCCTGTACCGGGTGGCTCTTATACGCCGTCCAGGCACAGCGGCAGAGATAGCTGAATTATGTGCTCAGACCTCATTCCCTTGGCTGCTAAGAGTCCCTAGGGAATCCCTCTTGCCTTTAGGAGACTACGAGACGGGATAGGGCGCCGCTTGACGATGCCGCCTGGCTTTGCTCTCTTACTGGGGTTCACTATGGAAGAGTCACGTTTTTGCTGGAGAGGGCGAAACAGAATCGTAGTTCTTCTAGCTTCGCGAGGGAGAGAGGGGGAGAGAGAGAGAGAGAGAGAGAGAGAGAGAGAGAGAGAGAGAGAGAGAGAGAGAGAGAGAGAGAGAGAGAGAGAGTGAGAGAGTGTGAGAGAGAGAGAGAGAGAGAGAGAGAGAGAGAGAGAGAGAGAGAGAGAGAGAGAGAGAGAGAGAGTAACCGCAAGAGAGAAAGTGTTATGGTTCATGCTTGAAATGACTAGAGAAAGGAGATAGCGAAGGAGAAAGAAAGTAGAGAGTGAAATGTGGGACTAGACGATTGCGTTAGGCGGGTAGGGGGTGGGTGGGGGGTGGGCCGACGCGTGCCCAATTCGCAGACCTAGGGGGACCATGACGAGGGAAGAGGGTTAAGAAGACTGAAGTATAAGGCTACCCATAGAACACGTATGTTTCTCAGAACACCCGGCCATTTACTTCCAAGCTTTTTTTTTTCGGAAAAAAAGTAAAACTTCGTATATAAAGACCTTGTTTTTAGCATCGGAATTTAAAAAAAATAGACTTCGGATACTCTTGGCCAATTTGATAACAGGGATTCGCAAATTCCATTAGTAAGATCAAATTAGTGTTGACTGTAATTTTGTATCAAGTTATATATCGACTTTTCATTTAGCATTTTTAATTTTTAAAAAATTTTTTACCGATAAGTCGCTCAGTGATAATAAATCGTTTTAGGTTCCACGTGGATCCCAGGCAACGGATACGAATTTACTTTACCCTCTGGCAGATTGTCAGTCCTGAATTATTACCACGTGGAGACCGTCCGGATGCGTTTCGTTTCTCACAGGTACACGAACGGTTTCGCGGGCCCGTTTGAGGTTCGTCCGCACGCCGCCAGGTTGCTCTAGGCTCGCTATGCGGCAAACGCGAATCTATGTTACAGGAAGGTCGTAGATCTGCCTGAGTTAGAACGAGGTTCCTTATACGTAACTGCTTACCTGTCTTACCTGTCTTACCTACTCTAATGCATAGTCCCTGTACATACTGTACGCGTATGGCGGACACATACTGAATTTCTATGTAGGTGGTACAGACGGTACGTACTACCTGTATATTGTAGTATATTCTAGTAACGTACTTGTACTGTATAACTGTTGGTATACTGCATTATTTCTGAAGCAGGTGTTTCCTCCCTGACAGACTTACGCAAACGCTTGGCTATATTTTAGGCGTCGGGACGCACCCTACACGCACTCTCCGGCACTACGTACTGCTTGGTTATACAGAAATTTTGAGAAAATTAAAACCAAAGTATTAATTTAATCATTCTATAATTAAATATCTTATGCACTAGTCGGGCGATCAAACAAATATTTTTTTCTGCTCGGATATTGATTTTATTCGGAATTTACGCACACTCACTTTTTTGATAATTAATCTTTGAGTTTTTTACTAAGTGTCTTTATCAGACTCGACTTGTATTCCCGGTGAAAATATTAATTGGATGTTTTGAGTCTGCATTGCTTTTATCGATTACACCGATTTGGGTTATCAATAATTAAAATTTTTCTCGTTTTCATAGCATGTGTTAATATGGATACAAGACATTTTAATTAACGTCAAGTTTAGCTTCATCAATTTGCGTGTGACGTGTCATGTGTGAACAATTATTGTTATTTGTAATTAATGTCTAGTCACCCGTTACCATGGTAGTTACCATATGAAATTGAACTGGAATTCATTTTAATGTTCGATTATTGATTTTCGAAATTTATCGATTTGTTATTGCATATATGTATACATACATATAAAATATATACACTGTACCATAAAAATAAATATATCTAACAGCATACATATTTTCCGAATTTTACGCAAGTCTTGCGTCACGTGTTTGGCATATGAATTTCGCAATTGCGATTTATCGACTGCAAAATGGCCGGGCACTTCGTGGAACCTTAGCTGGTGATCAAAAGACTCAGTCGAGTACCGTGCCAAGTACTTACCCATGTAGGTACATATGTAACTCGTAGTACGTAATAGCGCGGTTCTCCAGAATCAATTTAGCGTAGCCTAGCTGTGTATGCAGACACAAAGCATGCACTTTCGTAGCGATAGAAATTTTGAATAAGATTTTTGAACTGTGTTAAAAAACAAATAAAGTATCATATAAAAAAATTTGATAAAAATTTTGAAAATTAACCATCAAACAACATAAACCGTCGATATAAACAATAATTAAATTGTGAGGATCTAATTGATCTATGATCGCTATACGTGTATTACCTGACAATTCAAAGTGCGCGAATTTCGTATTAAAAAGGGCACTTTTTGTAACGACTGTACGTACGTTGCCCTCGAACGCACTTTTTTCCTGGAAACGCATAAGGGTGGCCAGCAATTTGCCTGGCTTCCAGGAAAATGCCAATCGATACAATCATACGCTATTATTTATTAGGCGCCACGTCTCGCACAGTAGCGGGAAGTTTCGCGAAAAGACCTTCGTTTTCGCAAAACGTAGACACAGAGTCCAATGGTAACCGCATAGATTCTCAATAGTCGATATATGATTTTTGCGAATTCCAGCATCCAATGATGAATCTCTTTTTTTTTAAATTTCTATAACGCTTTAGCGATATTTATTTAAAAGGCGCCTCGACGTCTAGACGGTCTCGTATGCTGGTACCTACGCATGTTACGTACCTGAGTCAATGGAGAACGCATAGTCCACACGTTAGAAAATAATGAAGCACAGTAAATGGCTACCGGACATGATACGGTTATTAGGGATACGTTATCTGGAATATAATTATGTCATTGTGACGTATCGACGACGATAAGGCATAAGAGTGAAATTTGGTGATAAGAAAAAAAATTGGAATAGATTTTGTTTCAGGTACCTGTACCGTATGACGCAATTCGGGAAAAGTCTCTCAGAAGACGTTGGACGTCCCAATGGATACCTCAAAGATGTATCGGCGGGATCCGCTAATAAATATTCAGTGTCTGATCAGGCGTCGGGACGCTATGCGTCCATTTGGTGTGAAATTTTATACCGACCAGTTCTGATTTCTCGGGAGAATTTCATTTCGATAATCTCGTATATGGAAATGAGTGCGGAATCCAGTTACCTTTTGGGCATATTTTTAAGGCCAGTAGCGTCTCATGCGTACGAGGGTCCTGCAGGCGTCCCGACGACGTCAAAGGGCGTCGGGCGCGGTGAAAGTTAATTAGGGACCTTGGCGTCGCGTTTGCGACCTCACGATTATTCATGATCTCAAGAAAAGACGGCTCGCGATTCGCGTCCTTGCTTCGACTTCAACCGGCGAGAAATCTTTTGATAAACTAAGGAAGCGTCGCGACGCTTAGCATGCGGGATGGATTTCCGCGCGGCGGATCCCTTCAAGGATAATTAATACGATCGTAGTACGTTGGATGTGTCTTTGCTGGCGGTGCTGCCACCGCTATCGCGAACGGCAGTACGGGGTACTTCCACCTTAAAACTCCTCTTTGAGATCTTCCAGGCGTCCCGACGCCCTGGGAATACTAAGTGCGCTCTAAATTAACGTCCGTCGTTAACGCTGTTGCTGTGCTCATATATGTTCTATTGCACTGTATTTTTTTTTTCCTTAAAAAATGTACCGGTATAGCAGAAATCTGTAAAACGTTCCTTTTCGATCCTTCGGTCAGCAGTTTTTTTTTCTGATCGTCCCAGTCAGCAATGCGGCAGGAAAGTTTTCGCCGTGCTGCGAATAAAATTGCGAAATAATAAGGCTGGACGAGAATCTCGCGTGATTCAGGTTTTTCACATTGAGCGTGGTTATATGCATCGGGCATAAACGGACTTGCATTTCGTACGAAGGAAAGTCAGGGTGTCGCTGCATTAGAATCCAGCTTAAGCGACAAGGAAATCAAAACGGGGCAAAGTAACAAAGTCAATACGTAATAACTACCCGGTGACTGAGTACAGTCCCACAAAAAAAATAATATTTCTAAAAAACGGTTATCCGTCAATAACCAATAAACGACGGCTCTTACGGTATAATTAATGAAGAATTAATCATTAAGTTCCTTAATGACAATGACGCATAAAATTATCATCCCCTTGTCATTACAGAAAACTTTGATCCACCCCACATATATTCAAATATTACCCTCGACCCGGATTCAAAGACACGTTATAAATAATTTTCAACTCAATTAGATCCACATGTCGAATCACATAAATATTAATTAAAAAATCAATATCCTAATCACGATCGCAGTTTGATTAAAAATTAAATTTTCTCACAGAATGTACACATACTGCAATAAATACCTGCAAGTCATACGCACATATACACGTGTCTGGTTCGCGGAAGAGCAGGAAAAATTATTTAAAAAAATAATGCTTCATAACGTTTAGTCCAAGATATTTCTCAGGTGTATAGTCCAATGAAAGATTCATAGCTGGCGACTGGAATCGAAAGTGGACTAGGGCACTTTTATAGGTAAGTACATACCTGCATACCCAACCTACACATTGCCAACGTAAGAAACAATCTACGATGCGTCTCCTAATAATTTCTGTGTAACCAACGAAAGGATCCTGACCAATGGCTATCGTTTAATCCCACGGCGACTCGGTCGAGTGGTAGAATGAAAAATTCATGGACACTCTGTAGAGTGGAGAGCGGATAACGTAGCCACATAAGTACACGAGATCTAGCGTTTAGGCGCCAGCGTTAGCGTCGGTCAGCCAGGCGCCTCACGCTATACTGCACCATACTTCATGCTCGCTCTTACCAGCGTTAAAGCCATTGGTACACGCTACTGATACTATTGCTATCAGTATCACCCAAACACATTGCTACATTACATTGACCTTTTGAACTGCGACCGTAGCTGCTGGATTTTATTTGTTTGACTAAATTTTTCTATGAGACACATTTTATTCATGATATAAAAATATTTATGATATAAAAATTTTTATAATTTCAAAAATACTAGTTCCTTTTTTCAATTCTTTTTTTTAATTATTAGTGACAGGTGTAGTTCGGTTTGTTACGTAAGCTTATAAGGTACCCGACCTCCATTCCCACGATGCCACCCTTAGAACCTTCTCCTACGCAGCTATATTTTAGCTTAACTGCTCTGCATCCCTGGGCGACCAACAATTCATTATCATAATTGACGTCGTTAACGCCGAACCGTGTGTAGGTATCACCTTATTTTCGTGTTACCCTGTATAAGAGGTATCATCGAGTCTCGCGTGCTGGGTCGTCCACTTTATATTTGCCTGTAATCAAATTTTATATATATACATTTTTTCTTACTCTTTTCCTTTGTTCCGTGTCCTCTAAATATTTTTACTGACCTTCAGCGTGACCTTGAGCCACCACCCTCCCTCCTTTGCTCATCCTCCAAAGGCATTTCCCATATTCCAAACCGGCTACGTGAAGAAATGCAAAATGTCCTCGCGGGCACACACCCTCGACCACTCTTTCTGCTGGGGGTAGGTAACTACCCTTACCGGGAGGCATCTTGTCGTTTCGCGTATAGGTTCTTTCGGAGGGTGGGTCGGGACTTTTTTTTCAATATCGGCTAAATGGATTCACGACACGAACGTGAAAAACGCACGTGGCGCATGGAAATAAGAGAGGCAAGTTACGCGTTGCGAGCGCCAAATATTTGCCAGTGGTATAATTATATTACCGAGTGTTGTCAAGAGCTGTGCTGCCATCTATATATGTGCGTAGTACTTACTTCCGCATGGGACACGTAAGCTCGGATGTCGCATTAGCATTTAAATGAGAATTCTTTTCTTTTTTCTTTTCTCCCTTAGGAATTGCCGAAGGTTCTTGTTTATTTTTTTTTGTAATACTACGTCCTTAGACTGGCCCGAGTTCACGTCCCCAATGGGACATTTACGGGATTTTGCATTATTGGCGTTACTTTGTTGCCGAATTTTTTAGAATTATTTACGCGAACGTAAATGGGGTAATTTTTTTTTCTGAATTTGACTGTTTTATTATTGTGATATTTTGCGTACTGATAATACGTTTCGGATTTTTTTATGGGGTTTGGTCTTTGTGCTTATTATTTTTTTGCAATCAGATATGCATCTTGTGCTGCTGGCTTTAAGATGCGATTATTCGTTTGATTTTAAAATACTGCAGAAAAGAGGTAGTCTTGACTCGAGTAGGTATTCAGGGAATTTTGGCCGGGTCGTGAATAACGGTGTTTTAATCAGGGATTTCTTTAATTGCGCTTTTGTTTCTCGAGTACTTCATTTCCCGAGTGAAAAAGTCTCTATTACGTTTAAGATGGATTCTCGTAGATACGTGTAAGTTGGGTTAGGTTAGATTTACAGGCCTTTCATTCGTCTTCGACGAAAGAATATTTAAAGCGGCAATTTCAAACGGTTCAAATCGACCGTTTAGCGATTCATCGTGTTTCGCAATACAACTTGTGCTTTTTTATTTCCCCAACCGATCTCATTTCAACGAGTTTATACGTACTTTATCGGCGTGTAATTTTAATTAATCAAATCGAACAGATCATTAAGAATTTCTACACGGTCTTGTGTATACATGTATACGTATCTTTTGATAATTAAATATTTCTTAAGTCAGTATCACTTTACACGAACTATATACCAATTTAGAAAGTCTTATTGTTAACAATGAGCCTGCAATTATTATATCAGCGAATATTAGCGCCTTGCGAATTATCGAAGCGTGCAAAGTCCAAGGACAGTAGTACGGTACAGCCAGGCAGAAAATTTTCACCACCAAAAAGTCTGAGCGTATAAATTCTACCTTGATGCCTGTTGTCCTAGTGTGCTGATATGGATTTCCTTTTTCTCCCCTTTATCCAGTATCCCGTGCTTATCGGCAGTCAGTCCTCTCTTATCCTAGCGAAATTAGTCCGTGGATCAGGATGGCAGGATTAGGCGTGGAATCTTGACACTGTCATCTGTAATCAGGCGAAGAGAGGAGAAAAAATTAATCTGACGTTTGTTGGTTCATCGGTACGCGGTTTATATACATAGGAATACAAATTTATATTATATAGAAATACGAACCTTGGATATTGTCAAACCTCAATTTCCCTTATGATTTTTTTTTTATTGCCATCTTAATGCGTCTTTTGATTCCGTTAATAATGACGAAACACGTTCCTGGAGTCAGAGGTTATAGGTCACAGATTTAAGTCTCCTTCGTGCTCTTCTCATCAGAGGGGACCGCATGCGATGTGACGTGTTACTTCTGAAAGAGGAAGAGACGCGTCTTTAAAACTGGAGTCAATTGGCTTTTACGTTTTATATCGTATAACGTAATATGCGGCTCGTGTCTTGATTCGATGCTGGAATCCCAAATTGAGGCTTACTTAACGTCGAACGTGAGAGCGTCGGAGCGAGAGATTCGTAAAACGCGAAAGGGATTTGTGAATTAAGTCTAAGGAATATAAATGATAGCATCGTCTTCTTTACCATTCCGAGTGTTTTATACCCTGTCGCTTCGCTTTTATCAGCTATGGGTTTTCTGTCAATTGAATCGAACTTCTTAGCCTTTTTATTATTAATTTGTGTACATACATTTTTCTATAGGCGGATTTGTTGCGTGCCTAATTTTTTAAATCTGTCTCTTCTTTAATTATCAGTGTAATTTTGAAAATATTTTGTTCTTGTAGAAAGGTTAACTTTTGATATCCTCTTGGATTTTTGATGTAAAATAGACAGCCTGGCGCTTACAAAGGATTTTCGAAAATTTTAGGTAAATCCAGGCTTATGTGGTGGGAATTAAGTTATGGTAGGGGAGTACTCGGAGGGATGTAAGGTAGGGAAAAAAAGGTTGGGAGCTTGATCGGCACATCAGTTACCTAACTCTTGGATTTACATGCGATTCCTATTACAGATAATCTGCCAGATATTCTTCCTTCCGTGTAATTCGACAAGGAAATGCCCTTGGAGTACAGATTTTTCGGGTAGATCTAAGTTTTTCCGATGTTCGTTCTTAATTTGATATAATAAGATTTGAGAAATAAAAGAAATCCAACGCGAAAGTGGGCCGGGCAGTTTTATTGGAACGATAGTCAAATTAGTAATTAGTTTCTTTGTTTTCAATCTTACTAATTTGTTTCTTTTAGTGGGTCATTGACAGTTTACAGTAGACCGATTAGAAAGTATAAAAATACCTACTTCCTTGTAGTAAATAAATGTAGAGAAGTTTTCAGCTCCTTCGATCGGATCAAGGCCGAGCACCATGACAGCTGACGCTACAGCTTGAAGGTTCGTAGCGTATCCGATAGATGGCGCCACGTATCGCCTGGTACAACGTCCCTAGTCAAGAGAGGTGTTTAAGAAGATAAAATAATACTCGTGAAATCTTAATTACCGTAATCCCTGTAATCTTTAATCTACGCTGAATAAAAAGTCTGTTATTCTTGATCCATCGTGAAAATTACTGCTGTCAATCCGCTTGGAGTTACCGACATTATGATTAACACAGTAGGGCCAGTACTTTCGAACTGTCAATCCCGTAGTAACGAACGTTATTCGTAAAAGTTCGGTAGCGCGAAGAATGTCAATTATTGCAATTCCTTAATAAAATCTAACCCTTAACCGATTCACTCTGGCAACGCTGCGCTTACGTAAGCGGCAGAGCGAGTGTCGGGAAGGAGCAAAGGACTCGTGCTAAACCTGAAAAGCCTGAAGCCTGTTGCTAAGCGGCGAGTCACTCACGAGCCATGGATAAACGACGAGCACAAAGAGACCAACGTTGCCGATTTTTGCAGGGCGGGCAGAAGGTAGGTCCTTGAGAGAAGATTAAAATTTCAAGAATAACTTAAGGTAACCTAATTTCATAGAATCAATCAATTTCTTCGATACTGCAGTTACTTTCGAGGATTTACTTTTCAAATGTAATCAATTTTAATCGCTCGATTGCACAGTGAAGTTTGATTCTATCCCACTTTATTTCTGAATGCGTTTAATATTTTTCGTTCCACGATCTATCACGCTTGTTCTATCATCGTTGGAGTTTTTGATTTATACGAAATTTTACGATTTTCAATGCGCATCCAATTCTGATTTAATGACACACTAGGTAGACTCAGGCTTAGTGGTGGGATCGTAGCGCAATGCAGGACGCAATGTGGCAACTTGCCGCGGAGTGCGGTCGAAATGCGGTAGGGATATCGTGTATGTGCCTGGAACGTGGTTGCTATAGGTACCAACCTACCACCTATTTGATCATGCTTCTGTTTCGCATTCGATATTGTTCCATTTCGAATGGGAACATGTAATGTTGTTACGTCGTTATATTGAGAACTTACTTTCCGAACTGTATTTCGAGAGCATTGGTTTCGAGAAAAAATCGTTGCATTCGTTTATGGGGTTTTCCTATTTGTTTTCGTAAGAGCAGTGAGGATAATCAAGATATTTTTTCACTACAAACTACAAGTAGGTACGATAACGGTATTCATATTTTCAAATTTAATAGCAGGAGCGGTACGTACATTTTATTTGAATAAGTTCATAATGCGGTTACATCGATACTCTTTTTTTATTCTCCCAAAGGATTCCCTAACCACGGGAAATTTGCTGGACATTTTGATACACACGATGTCATCCATATTTCTGTGCCTTGGTTGGTATACCCGCAAGACAATGGCGTGGGACACGGTGCCTCTGGCTTACGCACTTCACAATTGCCAAATGGTTTTTCTGCAGTTAGTGGCTTTGGATTTTTAATCCAATCGATGGCTTTATTTATGTTCACCAGGTAGACGTCGGGAAGGGATTGAAGATGCTTGATAAATCTGGAAAAATAAGTTAACCGGTAGTATGAGACCGGTATGAAATTTGTATTCGTATATTGAATATATTTAGTATATTCAATATGTATATCTACTCACAGTTTATATGCCTTGAAATATTCTTCACTTTTAGAAAACCAAGATGCATGCAGAAACACCGGAAACGGTGCTCTGGATCCTTTATAATATTTTTCAAACTGTTGAATCATCCATTGAGCCACCCCACTCGCAGTTTCCGGTCTGCAATCAAGATGTCAGTAAAAGTTCTATTCTCATTACAGTACTTCACTCTGGAAGCAATGTCTGCTAAGTTGAAGTAGTCCCAAGAGATTTCACAGGAACACAATGTGACTCTCGATACGTAAATTTTACCGAGGAAATAAACATGGTAGGTAAAATAGACAAAGACCAGAGAAACTGAGAGAATCGTAGTTAAAGGGTGCAGAGGGTGGAGTAGAGTAAAAGGAGAAGTAACCAGTCAGAGCTGAAATGTTCTTCTGAAGCGTTTCCACTTAAAATCTAAGAGGGGGATATCTTTACGTTGCGTCATTTAACGTCTAGCTAGTGAACCGGAAGTTCTCCCCAAGTCAGTCCTTAGGAGCGACGAACACTAGTAAATAATTTACAATTAAGAAGAGAGCATATTATCTATTAGCGAGACAAGACTCAATGAGAAGTAGGAAAAATGGTGAAGCATTTTTCAAAAAGCTTGACTTCTTTAAGACTTGAAACTTCAAAGTGACTCTTATTACTCTTCTAAAAATCTCTTAATTTTTTTCAGTGACCTATACTCTTGCCTTCTTGAAATGTTCATCATAAATTACTCACATGTTCAGGCAAGAATCCACCATACTGCAGGGAATATTTTTCTGATCTTCCCAGACCGTCATCGGTATTTCCCAAACTCCTGGAAAACTTGCCGTAGGACAAGGCTCAATCACGCAATCCTGAATGCTCTGATAATCAAGACTGTACGGCCATAGGGGAGGATTCACGAATTGTATCGAGGGCAGAGAGCTGTCGTACAAGAGCCCCAATTCCTCCATAGCCTGGAAACTTACGTTTCCTGATGTTTGCAAAAATGGCAGTCGCACTCCATTCAATTGGCTGGTTGGTATCTTTGCAAAATAATTCACTATAGTTTTGAGATCACCGAATTCCGATTTGAATGTCTGGACATCGATATTGCGCCAATAATTGTATGCAGTCGAATGACTGGAAAAAAGATTGCAATAATATTTAGTGCATCGACGTCATCCAGAAGGATTCATAAATTGCTTTGATATTGAGCTTTGGCACGAAATTTTTGTTTCAGTGTAATCGACTATATGTTCCTTGCGAATACTGGACGTTTTTAATGGCAGGGAAATTCATGGAAATTATCCTGGTACAATTTCAACGTCGATCGGAGAGCGATCGTCTACCGTTTAGCAGCTGTAATACCAGGAGGGGGATAAGTCGAAGCGATTCGAAAACGATTTGTAAGAAATTTCCTTGAAGAGGTAAAAATTGAAGTTGGGTGGGGTGTGGCATTCTCAACTGAAAAGTGGAGCAATTGTCGTTGGCAAGTTGGCTTACGATACTGAATGCAAGGCGATCTCGTGTCCTCTCTTCCATAGATCATGAACTTTGGTATAGTCTGTGTATTCATGAGACAGGAAGTGGGTCACGCCAATTGGGCATCCATCAGGATTCTTGAGGTCGAACAAAGCATCTTGAAAATAATCATAAGTCAGATAGTTGACGGCGTCGTCGAAAGTCAGCATGACAATCTAAAGAAAGATTAGACAGAAAACAGATAATTGACAGTACCTCACAAAAGTCCATGAAACATTAAAGAACCCATACGAATATTTAACTCGTATCGCGGAATCACTTTAGCGCAATTTAACTTTGATCTTTCAATCAAAACCGTACTTCAAAATAGTACAAAGTGCTTGAGGCTGTTTCCCACTAAACTTTTTGGGTATATCCCACAGGCCTTATTAAATATAAAATGTACTAATTTCGTCCGTTAAATGCTTCGTTACCATATATCCCATATGACGTTTGATAAGTACTTTAATTTAATATGAATACGTATTTCAGGTTTATATTAGCATAGCATTTTTTCTTCTTATTATCACCTATAGAAAGTACTACCACATCTTGCCATGAAAAATCTTAGACACCCTGTATATAAGCAACATGCGCATTTCCCATAGTCTAATGCCTTCTCCGATAATGCACGTGCACTTGACGTTCTGCATAGGAAGCATTAATTTTGTATATTGATCCCTCCATTACGATAGGTTCGTTCGACAGGGGGATCTTATTGTTGGTAGACGACTGTACCTATATCTATTCTGTGTATAGTAAATAATATATGTATACCTATATATACACACAGTAAGCGTCTCCAAGAAGGATGCGTTACCGATATTCACTGTCGTGCTTTGAATATTTGCCTTGTGTCGTAAAACATTTTTATGGTCCAGTCAAATGAATTTTGCTTTACTTTACCTGTGGAATTTTGTCGATAGGTATTTTACTGTTACTGTTGGCAGTACTGCACTTGCACTTTGGCAATTTACAGGCAACCTCGTTGCACGGATCCGCCAACTTTAGAGACTGCACTCCTGCGAGAAGGACGCATAGCGTCACGACGGCTACTCGGAGACGTCCCATGTTACAGTTGTACGAGGAATTCACGACTTCGACAGACTCTGTGCTGTCATGGTACGAAAAACGTCTATATATATAAAGACGACAGCTACTGATAGCGTTGGATAAGAAGAAAGATAATAATTTTTGTATTTTTGCGCTACTTCAGGTTTTGACATTTTTTCAATCGACAGAAAGTGCCACTTGTAAATATTTTTAAGTGTCTTTCAGTTATCTCTTAATCGTGCGATCGATTAGACGTCATTAAGCGATAAGATGATTACGTATCAATTTTCTTGAGTACCGAGAGTTTTATTTTGAGATAAAAAGCTAAATTTACACTCAATACGTCACCGTACGCCTTTGAGAATTTGCAGAACTTTAACGTACGACTTTTTTTCCATTTTTCTTTTAATACCAAACTATACGATGCATAGGAAAATATTTAATTTCTATATATCACTTTAGTATACCTGTTCGAACGATTTTGCATTATTTACATGTACGGAATAATAATTCCTTTGTGGATAAAGCTTGCTCATAGAGTTATCGCTGCAACGCTCGATGCGTGCTACCTTTACGTGACAAAGATACACAGTAACGATTGTAAATCCCCTTGCCAAATTCTCTTTGTTCGTCTCGCTACTTTGTTTGGTGACTGCCGCCTTGTCTCTCTATTCGAATTTCCCGCTCTTGCTGAAAATTCAAAACGTCCTGAAACAATGCACGAGTTCACTGTGATCGCTAGACACGTAATATATATAATTACAGTAACACTATACCTTGTTAAAGTACCTACCTCATTATTATTATACCATAGAATTAGTTTCTCTATCTTTTTATTATTTTTCTTCCTCTTATTTTTTGGCTTTGTATCCCCTAGGGGATCAAGCGTCAAAGTTTCTCTTTGATGTATAAAAATATCTCTACTTTTATTTCTCCTCGTAAGGTGCCTACGAACAGTCTTGTAATTGCATACATGGAATACCCATCAATGATCTGTCCCGTGTATCAGCCTATTATCCTAATTACACGAGACGTCAATACGGTACTGGGTATTGTAAATGGGAACAATGGCCAAGCGAAGCTAATTCTCTCGGATCCTTGTGTGGACGACGTTACCAGATATACAGGGTATAGTTCCAGCAACATTATCGCTGGTAGCAACGATGGGTTCTTGGACTACGAATTCAGGCGGTTGTCGCTGGTTGGTTCCTTGGCGACTATCCGAGATTAGCCAGGAAGGATAAATCTCCTGAAAACGATTAACCATAGAGATTTTCAGGAACAAGCGATCCGATTAAACCAATCAAGGATGATTGAACGAACGAGCTATAAACGACGTGGGGAGAATGGATTGTCGAATTGAGACTTTTCTCATGGCGCGTTGGACCCTTTGTTTTTCCTTTAATGGAAAAGCATACGTGACCAAAGGAAAGCGTTTTGGGACACACGTGGATGGACGTGGAATGGATATGATTTTAGAAAATTTTTGGAAAACTTTAAATACGCAGGGATATCCTTGAAGTATGAAGTCTGTGTTGATAATTTTCTTTTTTTATATTCATACTTTTATGAAATTTGACTATTTTTATATTTTTCAGTGAAACCATAAAGGCGCGTATGCACGTACGTGATCGTGGGAGGCTAGGGAAACACGTAGATTCGCTGGATGGAAGACTGAGCGGATACGACGTATATTCTGGACCGAGGAAGATCATAAGGCAGAGAACTGCTTTGCTGTCTGTTTGAAGTTCTTCGAGAATAGACAGATTTCCGTGCCAATGACGTAGAAGACAGGCATTTTTTTCGATTTGAATTTACAAAGTTTTCAGATGCTTTGTCTATGAGTTTATACCGGTGGAAAAACGGGTAGCAGTTTCGCTGGGGAATTTGTATGGGTTTTCTACGTGTATATATTTCTTCGCTGGTGTTGGTTGACCCTATGTCCTCCCTCTTGGCCCCTTTCATCCCTATCATCCTCCGCCTCCCACCTCAGTTAGCTACCCCAGAAGCGCTCTAAAGAAACTCCGGTATATCGAGAGACTACGCCGTACCTTACGGGCTGCGCAGGAGAGATAGAATAATTTAGCAAATATGGGGTGTATTTTGTAAATTTATTAACGTAGGGAGGGTGTGCGCGCGAGGGTGGCGGCGAGTAGGTACGTCTACGACGGTGGAGGGATCGTCCCAGGGGAAGGCGTCGGGGTTGGCTAGAATGTATGCACCTACGTAGTTACGTTTTACGTATATGTATATACATGTATGCCGTTTCTGGTAGACAGAGAGAGAAAGAGAGAGAGAGAGAGAGGGGGGAGGGAAAATAGGAGAGAGTAAGGTAGCCGTCCCCGAGGGCCAAATTTAAACGGGTCTAGAACTTTAGAACGTTCCGACGCTTCAGCGTTCCGACGCTCCTGCGTTCCACGACCTTTGATTCGTTTTTCCTTTCCCTACAGTAGGAATAGCGCGAATCCAATTGCTTCCTGGATGTAGAAATAGTGAGGAATTCGCAAAAATTTTCGTGAAAAGGTTTGCCAAATCTCCATTTGAGTTTACATTCCGGATGACGTCACCGTCCTTCAAATTGAATCACGAAAAATTCTCGGGAACCGGGTAACTCAAGGTGTGACCGAAGATATATGAATATCAGTCAATGATAAATTTTTTTAACTCCATCGCTTTGCCAATTAGGTTTATCTTCAAGCCCAATAGGATATTATGTTTATCTTCCTGAGATATCTAGGATATTGCATCAATTCGTTATAAGTGAAAATACGAAGACCAATTTGTCAGTAATAAATGGGTAGAGGATATAGAAAGATATACGCTAAGTTGAATCAAAGTTCTATTGGCGATTTAATAGAAGATTTTAAGAAAATTTAATAGTCTAGTACTTTTATAAAATTATATACCGATCGTACAGGTCCTTATAAGAAGTCTTACACGTGTACAGTGCATTATTTCATACTCTATGGTACGTACAAAGTATCTCGTGGTACTAAACATTTTATGTAAATACGTTACACGATATCCAATATACAAACTCTATGCCGCTTGGATTTCTTTATGAAAGCTCAATGATCGAACCGAAACGAAACTTCGCTTAGCATTCTCGCTGCTACCGTGATTTTCAATCAGCCATTCCAACGGGTAGTGCTAGAAGTCGAAGTCATTTACCAGAGCAAGCAGCTAGACGTAAAACGAGTCTAGACTTTGCTTGGCTTAGCATGGGTAGCCTCGTGGGACCGCGTCAGTGCTACAGGACCTTTCAATTTCGTTCTACCAACAAGAAGGTAGAATTTAAAAATCAGACCTGCAGTGCATAAGCAGCGTGCATGCATAACCTGAAAAATCAATTCTGTTCATTACATTGGTAACAGGTTGATTCACTTGAGAGAAAACTGGAAATTCATACAAAGCTACAGGTCCATTTGAAAACAGATTTTACAAAGTTGTCAAATAAGATTAAGAAAAATTCAGTGCAGTATTTTACAAAATTTTCTTTATTCTTTGCCTGTTTTTGTTCCAGTTTCACAGGAGGAGGAACTAGCGTGGATACTGGTGGCTTGCGACAAACGCTGCCGACTTCCTGTCTGCAGGGAATTCAGGAACACACGTTACGTTGACCATCCTGACGGAATCCTCCAGTGTTTTCGCTTCAGGATTCAGCTATAGCGTCTGCGCATGCGCAGTGAACTTACTCCAGAGAAGGAGTTACACCAGGACAACCTTGGCAACCATTGGCAACTGGCGTTCAGCGTTGCACATGGAACTGATTCTGGTTACTCAGTGGAGTTAGTACACACTGTATATATTGAAGGTTCTCTCGATGATTAGCTCCCGAGTGCAACTCCAAGTGGCACAATTAATTCTCTGGATCTCAAGATCTCAGCTATCTCTACGGGGCTAGCGATTTGTTTGGCTCTCTTGCGTTTGATCTTCTGCCCGAGGTTCCCCGAAAATACGAGAATTCTTCTACGGCACTGGTGGAGGAAAAAGTAGAGTAAAAACTAAAATGAAAAAATGTATACAATGGGAAAATAGGAGGAAAAATGGTATGTCGCTATTCTCAAAATAACTATTGACTGCCGCGATAAAAATGTTGAATTTTCGTTGGCGTTTGGGAATTTTGAAACTCTTCAGCTGCGTATATTATATGTTTATCGTGGTTTATTTTGATAGAGTCGATTAACGTTTTATACGAGTTCATAGAGTTCGCTTGAATTTTCGTTACGGGATATAACGTCCAATAAAAATATAATCGTCTTGTGTTACAGGATTTGGATATGGGATCCGAAAAATACGCGAGCAGTGTTTATATCGATATTCGCAATACACTGTCGCACGCAGCAACAAAATATCGGTCCACTGAGCCACAGTGTGATTTTCCGCAAAAGTAATTTCAGGATTTGGCATTCCGATGAATTCACCACCTATGCCCATATACATATAGAGTGGATAGGTATGAAAGAAAACTATTCCGAAAAAAAAAGTATGCAGAAACTATTGAATCCGGCGTACGACTCGAGAACCGCGTAAGGCAAGGAAGGGCCCGGGAAATTCGAAAGGGTGCTACGTGAAGAAGACGTGGAAAGTCGAGGTAGTAAATTTTGGGTGAACCCTCGCGCAACATGACAAGGGGATAGAGTAGTTACATTAAGCTACAACCACCCTGAACATACATCAGCGGTCAACCCTAACCTGCGTCTTACCCGGTTGAATTCTTCCTAGTTCCTAGACGGCGCTCTGGACGATCTTATAGGACTGTAGGTACCAAAACTGTACTCTATCGGTACACACAATAGTACAAAAATTTTAATTTGACTGTACGATAATTTTCAGATCGAAGGAACCAAGGGATTGCGTCATGAATTTCCTGCAGCTTCGCCATATCACCGTGCTACGACAGCGCCACGAGTGGGAAGCGGAGAGTACCCTAAGTTCTGCCTGAAAAAGAAAATAGAAAAAAAAACTTTTTGAATTAGGCGTAAAAAGTAAGAAGACCCACGCGTCTGCTCGCGGCTGTAAAACGCGAACGACGCTCATCTAACTTGCGTAATTTTGCGTGTCGTACCTGCAAGAGAGAAGGGTGAGCCGAATCTAGAAAATGGAATGTGGATTTATTAATGTATGTTTGTCGTGGGAGAAGGGGGGGAGGGGAGGGTGATGGAGTGCTCTTGGGGTAACACTTCGAAGGGTAAAGAAGAAGTGCAATCGTACGCAGCCCTAAAGGTTACGACTAATCGGTTTTACCGCCGCACGCACTTTTACGCTCTTTTGCATATATTACCGTCACTTTTTATTCGGCCGCTTTTCTCGCTTCTGAATTATTTGAGAGAGCGGTCCATCGGATGACGCTGGATGCTGTCGATATAACGATCTCCCGATCCCCTACAGATAATTCAGAATCCCATAATAGGGTATACGCATTGGGCCGTATCCGGAAACCGTGGAAGCCGGATATATTGAAACATCTTGAGGTCTGGCTGCTACCGGCGGGACCTTTCCTCCCGCGACGTCGTCCTCGGATAGCCAATATAGGAAGTAGATGCGACAGGCGAGGCCGCACTAAAACAAAATTGTCCTTGCTGAATATTTTATCCCCACTTCCCGGATGCCCAGGATTCTTTCTAGTATATAGACAAGGCGCTACCCAAAGAGTATACGTGTATATATTATATATGTGTAGTCCTTGGACCTAGTACGAGTTTAGGACTTTAGGTCTTTTCTTCTTTCTTTTTATCTTTTCGTACCTACATAGGTACCAACGTACTGGGGATCGAGTTACAGCTTCCCTTCCAGTGGAACCTATGCCTACCTATAAAGGATCTTATACGTTTATCCTGCTACCTTTTTCATTTTGCTTTATAACCCCAGGAGCCGCTTCCTTGCGTAGCTCTCGATGTCCTCAGGTCCTCAATCTTAGGCTGGGTAAAGGCATAAGTGCGCATACTAAATCCAATGCGGAATCCAAATTATACGTCAATTTTAGGATCGCGAGTAACAGCTTTGCGTATGCATACACATATGTACATATGACCTGCTATTTTCCAGGAGGCTCCTCGTCGACGGCACGTGGAACAAGGTGGAAGGGTTAAGGGGCTGAAGGGATGAAGTCATAACGTAGGCCCATTTCTGTTTTTGTGCCTCGGGTAGGAGCATTCTGGGGTCGTCGAGGGGAATGAAACGAGGCAATGCGGAAGCGTCGCGGCGCCTTGGTGTCTACTGAGTCGCGTGAGACGCCACCGAGCCTGCCCTACGTATAACACACTCGTTTAGCTTACTTCTGGGTACGTCTACGTGACTGAATAACAGCAGTGTGCAAAATAGCCATTCTCTGACTTATCTCTTATCAGCCGTACCTATCGACGCCCGTGGTATCAGTTTTAGTCCTGGGAAAAAAAAGAGACGCCATTACTGTATGCATCATTGGCGACGCGGCGTAATTTTTTAAATGGACATTTCACAAATTTCATTCGTGAATATGTCAACAGACATCGGTGAGCGTGTATTTTTTTCTTATCAGTGATTGTGTGATAACGCGGTCATATTTATTTGTATTGTCAATGAGTTATTATTTTTCACTTTTATCATAGGTATAGGGGAATTGATTGTGGTGGGTACTTATTTGGAGGTTATATCAGTCGAATAATTTCATTTTGCTTTTAGGTAGGATCTGTGAGAGTTCGAGACGATCTTGTGGTTCAGAGGTCAACCTTCGAGGTCTTACCTTCAGGTTGAATTACCAGGATCCAGCAGTGCCATAGCTTCGCTGGGAACGACTAGGGTCACGGTCTACGTGGGAGGGTAGTTTTATGGCGGGAAAGAGCACGTGGCGCCACCACTTACCTCTCACGGCGAAAGCCTCGAACGTCCTTGTTTCTACGCAAGAGTAAATCCTGAAGCTATGGCCGTGTGACGCTTTGATGAATTCCCTGCAAAGTTACGCCACTGTTGGAGCACCGAGTTAGATTTAATCGCGTGTTAATCGTACGGGAGCAGAGGCGAGTGAAATAGAGTCTTGGTAGCGGTGTGAATTTTTATTTGAAAAATAAGTCCATAAGCATTGGCGTAGCATCTAGGTCTGAATAAGAAGAATGAGAATTCGACGTAAAAATATTATAATTATTTTACTCTGCCCAGTCAAATGACACGATGGTATCTATTGCTCAGGTGAGCACGAGAGATCTTGTAGATTTTAGGTCTTTAAGGTAAATTGGACTGTGAGGAACCATTGCGAAAACGTATATACGTAAATGTCCTAAACAAGACTCGTTAACCACCCCTAATAGGGTAACTTGCTAAATATCGGTCTTCGGTCAAGGGGTCATCCAGTGATATCTAAATAGTCTCCTTTCGAGTGGCTCTCGTATTATCTCCGTCACCAAGATCAAATTAACCCTCACGGAGGGAGTAGATGTATTTGTTAAAGATAAGAGTAAGGGATTTTTTTTAAGGGTACTTATTAACTTTTGACTCATTAGCACGTGGCTCTCGGACGAATTTACTAATTACTATTAGGTTTCTCAAGATAAAAGTCAATGGTCGGTATCAGTGTTTCAATGGATGATTAATCAGGGCAGATCTGGGGTTCGCGAGGGGAAAAATTGTAAATATAAAATTTTACTAGTCGAGCCTATAGGCGTCATCGGAACTACGTGACGCCATGACGGTATGACGTAAGGGAGAAAACTTCTTGCGGAGAAGGTTCGTTCTGGGGCAAATGGTTCGCCAAGAATTACCCGACCTCTGTTCTGGTTTTCGCTCGAAAAAAAAAGATGGCTCGTTTTTCCCTCCCTTCGTCGAGGGCTTAATTAGTTCAATCAAATTATGAATATTTAATTCGGCCTGTCGTTATTCCGCTCGCCCCGGCCCTTCTTTGCGAAAAGATAATTGGCCCGCAGCGGAATTAGTTTTCAGCAGCGGTCGGGCCACTGCTCGATACGATGTGAATGCGGAAAGAGGCTCGCTGAAAGTTTACGTCGACGTAGCAGAAATACTTACGTCACGTCAAAGCAAGGGAACGTCGAAAGTTGGCTTATAAAATTTGTAAAAAAAAAAAAAAGAATTATACTACCCCTAAAGAAAAATCCTACTCCTCTTGACATTGGCGTGGGAAAGATTAAAAACAATTTTATCATGTTGCACAACAAAATTTTTAGGACTACGTTCATATTTTTTTTTTCCCCAATACAACGTTGACTCATGAATGCCGAATTTTTAAAGAGAAACCGTTAACGTTATCTACAGTCTAAGGTACGCCAATAACACGTTAGATGCCGCTGGGCTCCAAGTGCGCCCTAAGGTGGTACGGGCTGACGCTCGCAGGGGGTACCTACCCTCGTCGATATTCCATTGTCGAAGATGCGCGGAACGGGAATAAGAACGAGAAGAATTTCGAAACTAAAATTACAGAGAAAAGGCAGATTAAAGAGCGAGCGAGGGTTCGGCCTTTTTGAGGTGGGTGGGGGGGGGGGGGGGTAAAGCACGAGGGAAAAAGGAAAGGGCTCGCTTTTCTACGGCATTTGACATTACCATATGAATACGTTAGTTGGCTCTACGCTCATCTAGGCGGTTTCCGGTTCCCGGTTATCGGTTCTGCATCCCTTCCTGCCTCTTCCTGCTTGCTCTCGTATACTATATCTATATCTATACACCCCTTCGTCCGTCTCTTTATCTTTCTACCGTGCTCTCTCGAGCTCTTTCTTTTTTTTTTTCTTCCCCTTTGAGCGAATATTGGCAAACGGCAGACTAAAGCAAGTCGATAACTTCTAGCTCGCTAATTTTATGAGATCCCTCTTTGGCCGACTGATAAAATTCCGTGGATGGGCCTTTGCGAGAGGGGGTGAACCTGTGACGAGATATCTACACCCCCCACCCTCCTCCCCCCTATCCCACTAGCCGTGATATAGGATTCATACGAATGTGGGCTCAGGTAAAAATTTGAATTCGGCATTCCTACCTTTGTACCATTGGTACCAATATGGCGGCTCGAGTACCAGTGCAGAGGGTTGGTATATTCTTTGCTTTGACTCTCATTTTAATTATTTTTAATTAGCCTAATTTCTACTTCAATATAAATTCGTTTTGCGGCGCCTATGGCGACTGTCGTGTTATTATTGAATTTTGATTAATAACATGTGTGTACGAGTCAGTGTATTTTTTAGTAGAAAAGTTATCTCCGATTTCAATCGGCCTTAAGTTTAATAGGCAAAGAGTTGAGGAATTATTTTCAAAATTATTTTCATCCTGCAAAACTATCTTAGGATAATAAGCATTTTTGGCTTATGGCATGGGAATACTGGGAAATTGATTTGAACTAGAAATAATTCTGCGTGTAATTGATAAGAGGAAAAATGACGGGGGATACCGCCAAGCCTCCTCTTTACGAGTGGCTGTACATTTATTTTTCATTCTTATCAGAGATAAATGTATTAATTCACAATTGTGTGTATATATATATACTGCTACAATTTGTATCTCTCGAATCAAGACACGTAAAAAATTGTCTTATCGCTTCCTGATATACAATTTGTCCTATCTGCTGGTACCAAGAAGACTATTTCGATTTTGAATCTACCAAAAGAAAAATTAATTTATCAACGTATCTCACCTCATCCTTATCTTTGCTCTCGCGCCAACGTAATAGAGTACTACAAGTACGCTTTTTCCACTACGTGCGTATAGCCATTTGTAACTAACATAAAGACGTATCAGGGCTTTGCCAGCCTTAGAAAAATTGTCAGCTCCATTGTCGGCGGTATGTGCGTATCTACCATTCGGCAAGATCTCGAGCCCAAAGATCGTAAACAGTGGAAAGAGAAGCGTATAAAGAAAGCGAGAGGAAACGTTAAGCGCGATAGCTCATAATTTTTTGAAGGAACCTCGCAGTCCCTAAAAAAGTAAAAAAAATAAGCTAGATGGCGCCAGCGTCCCCAGAGTGAGAAATGTTGTTTTGTAATGGATCACGAAGAATTTACCGGTTCTAGGAGTTTCGGTCGTGTCTGGGATACTGAGATATCGCGACGTTCCTAATGGCGGATAGTGGTGCAAGTAGGTATAGTGGAAGACGTCGTGTCTGAACATAAGGTTACGTATCTACTGTTACTGCTATGTACTCTTTTACCTTTTCCTTTTCTTTTTTTGTATTATTCCGTCGAGCCCTCGAAATACCTCATTTCTACGAGCCCATTTTACCCGCCTATGACTCCGTGCTTCCACGTGGACGAGTACAAGGGTAGTTCTGGGGTGTCTGTACTTACAAACGTGCCCACTAACTCAGCCACGGGTATGTGAGTATGATAGGGGTTGCACGTACATCCCTTATACGAATCCCTAGTAGGTTAGGGGTACGGCTTATCGTAAAAGTAAGACAAGACTACGGACTCGGGGTAATGTATTTTTGCCCCTTTCTTGGGGTGTCCTTTTTTTTTTTCGAAGGGTAAGAATTTTCGGACTTTTTTTATCCCTCGTAAGGGATGCGTACGAAAAATTCGGTATGGCGAATTTTAAGGGATGCTTGTGATACGCGTAGTGATACGTATATAGGCGGAAGTCAAAATTTTTTATGGGCGTAAAATAAGTTTGCTAAAAATACAGTGCACGAGGGAAATTTGAAAATTTTTGTCACAGGGATCTTTTGGTATTTATTTTTTTGTGGATTGTGGGTTATCTGATTGTTTCTTTTTTTTTTTTGTTATTTCACCCTTTTTTCCCCCTTGCTTTACAGACGGTCACTGCTCCTCCCCAGCATCCCCACGGAATCATCCCATGGAGAAGAGACTAGCGACTGGTGAGTGAACAAGCCAATTTACTCGAGTATTTCTGAGAATTGATCGAATTTGTTTGTGATTGTATCATAGGCGACGAGAGAGACTAAAGAGACTCGTAGTAGAAAAGGTCGTGGAGTGCAAAGGGTAACTCCGTTAGGATGCTATTACCGGACAGATTGCCTTGGGAATAGGTTCGCGTGGTCGTGACGAAAATACGTCATCCTATAAAATTCGTTAGGCGAAATTTATAGAATAACTTGAAGTAGGGACACCTTGGGTTGGTATTACGAGTATATATCGCAATTTGCTCGGGAGGGAATTTTTTTTTAGTTCACCAATAAAGTCGTATTGGTTCATATAAAGTCTTTTGTTTCAGGTAAACGTTCAGCTTACGTATTCGGTTCGAAGGGAATATTTTTTTTATGGTTTTATTTTTACTTTGACATTTATCTAAGTAACGGAAGAATAAAAATGTCCTAGACCTAACGACGCGTCTCCATGAATGCGACGGTGGCTTTATTTCGTGTCGTATATCAAGAGTCAAAGAAAACCAGTTGCCAGGTTCAACGCGAGAATGTGAATAACGTGTGTGGGAACGATAAAAGGATCTGTGTGAGAGAGAGAGGGAGAGAGGAGAGGGTGTGTCTAGGTTACCGTAGAGGAAATCGTGAGTGGGTGTAGCCTAGGTTAGGTTAGGCTAGACTAGCGTGTAGCACAGGATGATAATTTTGAAAAAGTGGTTTTAAAGAGTTCGGAGTTGGAAGCCAACCGCTCCCTCTTTCTCTCTCTCTCCCTCCCTCTCTCTCTTCCCTTGTACTCGTACTCTCGGACTATGTAGGCGCCGCGACGTCGGATACCGGCGCCGCGCGGACGCCTGTGCCTTCGATCCGTACCCACAAGAGCGAGAACCAGAGACGCGGCCAATAGGCCAGCCAATGTGGTAAGCAGTGAGGTAATTTAATTTATAAAGGTATACAACCTAAATTACCTAAATTACATATTAATCCTTATGAAAATATCAAAATTAAAAAAAACTCGAAATATATAATTTCCTCGCATTCCTAGAAATTGACAAAATTCACTGGGTTATCGGCCCGGAAGTATCGTCTTTGACTTTCCACATATTCTTTTGGTCAGGGACGGTATTTTTTTCTCTATGACTTTAGACGCCTCGGAGTTGAAGTAGCCGAAAGAAAGGGATACTCGAGAGGTGGCAGCACTTGGTGAGGAGATCGTGAATCTGGGATGGTCCATCGAGCTAGGTACCTCGTAGGTACGTGAAGAGATTCGGAAGACGCGAGCTTGCAGGACCGTGAACGTGAGAGGTCGCATGGGACAGAGAGAAGAAGTCAGGGTTGAAACGACTGGGATAGAGAAGGACGTGGATGAATCGTGAGAGAGAGAGAGAGAGGGGGGGGAGACAGAGAGCGGAAGAGAGAGAGGGAGATATATTAAGGGTTGGAGAAGTGCACAAAGAATTGCAAGGCTCCAAAATTAAGTACCTCATAATTGTCCACTCAGCAAGCGCCGATGACGCCTGGAGCGTCGGTCGAGTCGTTTCTACCTAAAAACCACCCTCGGGCGTCGGAGTCCTCGTAGTTTGTTAGGGGTAGGAGGGGTATTAAAAAAAATTATTGCTCCATCATTTTTACGGCGTGAAAATGAAACCCCTCGGCTGGTACCGTAATACGTACATGCGATGTGAACCTTTGCGGATGTCAGGGAGCCACTGTGCGGCGTACAGGGTCGTGAGGTTGTAAGGGTTGAAAATATTCTGGCCCGTGGGTACAGTTAAAATATATGAACCCAACGGACAACTCCGGGGAGCAAGGGTTTTGAACTGAAAAAAAAAATGGCAAGAAGCGGTAGGTGGTTCGAAGCTTAACGTTTGCCCCCACTTCCCCACATCACCGATACAGCCCTGAGATATCCACCCCTTTCATGAATTATTTTTCCCCGTTTCTGGACGACTGTTCCATGTTTTTCGGGACAATTTGACCGGTAATTCCGAGGGTCCTTATTGGATGGGCCATTTCGCGGCTTCATGAATTATTTCGCGATCAATTTGTATTCCGTCAGACGTGGCTGCAGCCTCGTCAATTCGTAGGGGCTCGTGCTTTTACGACTGGCGCTCTCACGGGATAGAATTTAGCGAGGATGCTCACCAGCCCTGACCGTACATGAATTGCATATACCGTGTATACATATTTACAAATAGCTGTGTACTCACTGTGCACTTAGACAATCGATGAGAATTCAAAAAAAAATTTTGCCAATTACCATTGATCAAGTAAAGCTTTTTTTATCAAATTTTCACGATATCACTACAGTACGTTTCACTGCGAGTTATCAGTGTAAATTTTCCACGCGACTGTACGGGAACGAGAAATCAATGTGAAATACATCTGCCGTCTTTGAGCCGTACGATGCCTGTTTTTGTCGATTTAATAAAAATACATCGAACGAACGAGTCTGGCTATTCGAGTGTATTACGTAAAATTCCAAATCTCTAAATCACCGACACGCGAATACGCCGGATACAGTGAAAACTGTGAATTCGAGTTGTTACCCTCTTTTTTTTTTCACCCTCTAATCTTTCTTTTTTGCTAAATTCTCTGTATTTACATACACTCGCCAGTATCGTTTTATATTTGTACAGGACGAAGAAAAGAGCTGGGTTATCGCTGCGCGGCAATAAAGCTTGCTTACCTTGAGCTTTATCCTCCCCCGTGTACGATAAACTACCCTTACGAATATCTCGCGTTGAATTATCCAATCCAGGAAAAAAAAGGAGAGTCAAAGAGAAAAAGATAGGGCGCCGATGAATATCTCTATCCTTTTTCAAGGTCGAGGGTTCACGCCTACAGTTCATTTTGGTATTGTCAAACGTTTCGTTTTTTTTATGATTTTCTTTTTGCTTCCCTATCCACATCACATTTCGGTTCTTGCTTTCTCGCTTTTTTCTGTCTAAACGGCACTTCTTTCTATTTACACGTAAATCCGTTATATCGAGTGGGCAGGAACCATTGAATAAAGTAGCCCTACGTGTAAATCGAAATCCTATGTTATTCTGTATCAGAGGGTTCGATCCTATGCGCTTATGTATTTATGTATTTATGACGGGAAATTACTTTTGAAACGCCTACTGTTAGTATCTGGTACGTATTGACGTAGACAGGGGATGATACCCTTACGAGAAGTTACAGCTAATGAGATGTATCTACGATTCCCCATTTTTTTTTTTTCCATAAAGAGGCAAATTTTATCGGGCACTTCATACGAAATCCAGCGGTTTATGCCTGAAAATGAGATTCTCTGTATCTCTCTGTGGTATTCGTAAAAAAGAAATTTAGTATCGAGGTAAGTAAGTTATTAAAATAAACCATAGGTATACGACAGCGTAACTTAGTGCGGTGACGTACAAAAATAATTAATTAAATTTGACAAGCTTATTTTGTCTTATGGCTAATTTCAATAGAGACACGATCGTCCCTTTGGATCGCGTCCATTTAACGCAGTGCGTCATAAAAATATTTTCTTTGGAAAATTCAAAATTTTTGTTTCACTGATTACCGTACTAGCTCAAAATGTCTTATCGAACTTCCAATCCCCTTTTCGAAATAATGTTCTTCCGCCCCCTCGATTATCGGGCAGGAGAAAGAATGAAATTTCCTTGTCGTTGCCCAGCATTACTGTCGTGACCTTAATCATTCTTGCCGATAATAGAAGGCAGACGTAGTCATGCAAACGAAACGCTGATAGAAATTGGAACGCTAATTTCGTTACGGCTACGCCAATGACGAGGATCCGAACGTTCTGGAGGCTCTTTGAGGAAATGTCCGACGACAAACTGGCCGTTTCTCCTGGTATCTCCAGGCCCTTTTTTGCTCATCGTTCTCATTTTCCAGCTAGCGAACTCACTTCTGCCCTTATTCGACACCCAAGAGAATTTACCAATTTCAGTGCTGCCAACTGTAGCGTATTACGAAATGGAGCGTATTCGAAGATGTCTGTAAAATATTAAAATTATCGATACTCATTGCTAAGGGGGGCGGGAGGTCGCGATAGCACTAGTATTTTATTGATAAAAAATATATATATCTACGGATATAGCTGCCGAAGGCATTTAATCAATTTTTAAATATTATCACGTCACTGGTCGACACCTATGCGACAAATGACAGCATCTCCATTTGGCAACATGTCGTTTGCCACTCCGAGAGGCCATTAAATTAAATCGAATTAGGTAAAACAAAATTAGGTTAATTTAAATCGAATTTAATTAAAATAAAGCGTAAGGGTTGCTGGGGGGTCGGATCCCATCGCAATTTGTTTATCGACCAATGCAATGTTGGCTCACTGTATCTATATATTAAATTGCTGTAAATAAATCAGTATCATTTGAAAACGTCGATATCTCCTATCGCGACAGTTATGCTTGAGCAGTCGAGATTCGATAGTGTTGAAGTGGGCGTGTCGAAAAGTTAATTCATAAAAATTTGAATTTCCAAGTAAAAAAATTTTCTTAAGGTTATTTTCAATTGAACAATTTTTTTTATTAATTCTACACTAATGGTCATTCATATGTACGTAGCCATGGAAACCTTATAGATAATTCGATATGACGTCATCCGCAATTTTCTGTATCACGGTCATATAGAAAAAGGGTTGAATGTGCGGCTGACCTTGAAACGGCAGACGAAACTGCACCCTGGTTACCAAGGTGCTCCTTAAAACTTTGCTTATTAAACCGCGCGTGGTTCAGGTACATCCGAGTGCGCAACGTGCACCGGCCGGGACGTCGGCACGACGTCGCGGCGGCACCGGCGCTGCCGGAGTCGAGGTTAACATGAAATACTTGGCTCTCGCTGCAACAACCGGGGGAAGAAACTTTATGGCGCGATGGCTGGCTGCTATTTCACTGGAACTTCCTAATTAAACCGTTCCACTGTTATGACGGGCTCCCCGTGTTCCGATGCTACAAAGTGTAACTGTAGAAAGTCGATTAAACTCGAATCAGCTGCGCTCAACTTCTGATAATTGCTGCCGCCTTCTATTCGATCTATATCGTGTTCGTTCTTACCGACCGTTTAACCAGCACTGCTCTTTAAGGACGAGACGGTATCCGTTACCTTTGCAAACTTTTTGCACTTTTATGTGTTACGTGGAATTGCACGCAAAGAAATTTTCTTTTATACGTTCCAACATCGTAGCATCCGTTCAGTTTTTTGTATCCGCTCAATTTTGACTTTGGAAATATAATTTTATTTTCTCTTGTCGACGGCTAAATCCGGCATTTTTCTTAATTGGTGAAAATATTTAAGTAAGATTTAAGAATTTTTGTTCGTTATTAAATGTCCTTTATTTTAGATTTTTTAAATTAATTTTGTCGATCTGATTATTTTTTTTTGGTATACGTGCATATGTTTCTTCGTACGTTCTCACGGTTTCCCAGGCAACGGTTGATCTTCCTTTGTTTTTGGCTGTCAGTTCTTACACGAGCGCGTCACGCACAGCTTCATTCTCAATTTCTCGCTGCGCTTCTTTCTTCGCATTTTCATTTAAGTTTCTACCAGATTAACGTGGACAGTACTTCGCTTTGCAAGCTTCGCTTTGGTCATTTACGCAGTGAGTTTTAACGGTAGACAGTAGAAAATTCGATGTCGTTTGTCGGGTAGTTGAGAAATTACAGAAAAAAATCGTAAATCTAGATTATTCATTGTCGCTCGATCTGGAAATAGATTGATGTCTCGCACGTGATTATTGCATGGTATTACAGGATCATCATAACGGATTAATGAAATTTATAATTCTTTGATTAACGAGTAGGCATTTTGCGCGATATACATAACCTATAATTTCATGAAGTTCGTATACCGGAATCAGGATTAATATTAACGAATTACGATCAGATATAAATTTATCGATCGTTCGTCCATCGATCCTTGCCATTCTGATAATCATTACGTTAGTTTCGTAACCACGCGGTTATGTATTTATGGGAAACCTGTACAGTGTGAACGCGGCAACAGGCTTCGAATATCGATAATACGCGCACGCCGGGTAGTGCGTATTAGCGGATTATTAAGGAATTAAAGAATGACAATGACACGGTCGATAAAGTAGATTAGAGGCCTAGTAACTTTTTCATTTCACCAATGACGTGGGATTCTACCGACAGAGTTACCGAACAAAATGAACACCGTGGCAATACTATTGAGAAAAAATTTTTATATTCAAAATACCTATTAATTTTTTTGTATCCTAATTTCGGAACTCTATAGTGAGAATCTGTAATTTTTTAATCATTCTTTTTTTAATTTTCCTAACGATCCTAAATCTAATCTAATTACTCGTGGATCAAATTGCATTTAGCGCTTGCGCACTTTACTGGACAATTTGAAAATGAGGCTGCATCCAGTTTGTGTACCTGTGCAGCCTCGTTCGAACTGAGTTCACTCATCTATAGTGTTCCCAGAGTTCTGGGAGTTCAACGTAGGTACGTACCTCCTCTAGGTACTACATAGTCCTAGTGGCGACTGGCTACCTGAAGAGCTCCAATCCACTCGAACGTTTGAGCTTTGATAATGGCCCACGTTACTGCACGCTATTTCCAACTAACGAATACAATTAAAAACCAAGGGCCATTCACTCGGTACAATTATTTCGCGATTTTGATTTTCCCAAGTGCAATTTGATTGGTTATGTTCATTTAAGACTCGAGCCATTTCATTTTCATACATTTTCTTTGGTCATTTTTATTTTCATAATTTTTCAGCTTCGATCAACTAAAACTTCACAGACTTAAATCGTGTATATATGTATAAAATAATTGCCGTATTAAATTTTTTATTTGCATAGCAGCTACGTTTCTGCTGACTGACGAATACAGAGTACATTGCTATTTCTTAGCTGCGAATTTATTTGCCTAGCGTGCTTTGGCGTAGTTCCTGGGATTAGCGATATATTTCATGCGACTAATTGCCTTCTGCTTTATGCTATAATTATTTATGCAATTCTGAGAGGTTTTTTTTATTATCCTACAGATTTACGCAGCAAGGTTCCTTTCCAATGTCAATATTAATATGTAATTTTTATTGTATTTTTGCAATTTTTGTTTTTTCGCGATAACAGAAGCAAAGCAGGGCAATGACAAGCCGCACAGTTGTCAAACGTATGAATCTAGCCACGTGCCAATTTTATCTGGATTTTCGTAAAAAGATAAAAAATATATCTGCGTTAAGCGCAGGTGCTAATTGGTTCATTCTTTTCATTCCCTTTGAAAGCGTAGATTGGCTAGGTCGACCAGGTCTCTGTGGGTCGGTCGAGAAATGAGATATTATTTTGATTGTTTCGCCGTTAGAATAGGAATGATTTCATGGGGGTGGTTCCGGAAGTCCCATGGGGTGGTTAACTTACGTGACCCTCGACCTGAGCGTAAAGGAATTCCAACCACCGTCCTTCCTGCTTTCTCTTACTCTTTCTTTTTTTCTTGATCCCTCTTTCTTCCCTTATCTCTCTCTCTCTTGCTCTCTCCCTTTTGGTCTCTATTTTTTTCCTACCCCTCAGACTCTTTCTACCCTCTTTAAGGGACCACCCTTCTTTCCTACCACGCAGGAGTTGGGTAACCGTTCGTTGAAATGTCATAAGTAATAAAAGGGAGAGTCGACTAATCTATGTCGAATGTTCGATCCGTGCAAAGTTTGTGAAACAAGTTAAAAAGTTTTCATGAAATACGAACGTATTTTCCACGGTGTAACATCCCTCTCGGTATCTTCCCATGGAATTTACCTTCACGGGGAAACAAGCCGTTTTCAAAACGACGATTTACCCAAGTTTCCAGAAAGAGAGAGAGAGAAAGACAGACCCACATCATTGGGATATAATCCGGGTAAAAATTTAAATTACGGGACGGATCACTGATCGACCATTTCGCATGGTGAAATTTTCACTCAAAAAGTCACGCACCCCCCTAGAAATTACATAAACAAAATATAGATAAAAAAAAGTGAAAAAAATCATCCCCATGAAAAAGTCAAAATTGATAATTTTCTTAAATCCAGAAACCACGCAACTCACGATGAACCACATTAAAAGATCGCGAGAAAAAGAAAGTATAAAATAACCTTGACCTTATCGAGAGGTCACATACCCTACCCCAGATTCCGACCTACCGAATAAATAAAACTGACTCTTAATGATTCCCATAAGATTCCCATGACTGCACGTGTTGAACCTCTTCGAGTCTCCGGTCCCTCCAGTAGCTCAGGAGCCACCCCTTACCCCCTGAAGCATCCCCCTCCCTCAGCAAGATCTTCCTCTGGCTTTCGCTCTCTCAGCCTTCAGCAGCCAAGGAGTATAAGCCAGAGAGGGAGAGAGAGAGAGACAAGAGAGCAGGATGAGTAAAGAAGAAGACAAAGAGGGAAGAGGTAGAAATAAAGAAGGACCAGTAGAGAAGGAAAGGGGGAGCCGCGATGGTAAAGAGAAACGGAGAGGAGAAATTGGTCGGATTCAAGTAGAGAGGGGAAATGTTGAGGAGGATCGTAGGGGAGGGATAGGGGAGGTAGAGAGGGACGGGAGGGAGGCAAGGAGAGAGCGAGAGAGCGAGAGAGCGAAGTGAAGTGAGCTCGGCTCAGTCTCCACTCGCCACCCGCCAGTCGCCTGAGCTGCAAGCTAGCCGGTCGACACTCCGCTGATAGCTTTGATAGCTTTCCCTTCGTTCGTGCTAAGGCTTTACTTACTTCTTTACTTATATATCACATACGAACACATATACATTACGCACTGCCACCTCTCCCCGTTGACTAATCGCGCCGAAGACGCTGGTCCAATCACTTGGCTCAGAAGTCGCCTACGCGGTCGTCCGTTCGGTTGTTGACTTTTTTCACTCGAGTACTCTGACGTCATACAGGAAAATACAACGCAATCGTGACGGCCGATCGTAACTGCTGATCGAATTCCGAGGAGGGGGAGGAGGAGGTGGAGATAAAAAAATTTCGAGCCTATCGCGACACCGTCTTCTTATCGGCTGTCGACTGTTCTGTGCGAGATCGAAGGAAAACAAATTTTCTAAAATTTCTTTGAATAATTTCCAAATTTTTCATTGAAATTTTTTCAATTTTTATATATATATATCGATTAGCCAATTCTATAAGCTTTGTACAGGAATCACTCGTTCTCCTTTCCTATGCTTAGTGTCCGCGCAGACCATTGTGCTCCGAACGGTATTCATTATCATTTTGACCTTACGCAACGTATTACGTAACCTTGTGCTTATCTTTGGGTAACAGTGAGAGAGAGAAAGAGAGAGAGAGAGAGAGAGAGAGAGAGAGAGAGAGAGAGAGAGAGAGAGAGAGAGAGAGAG